>OMNN01063904.1:0-12784 GCA_900302755.1 Chromis chromis
GTATTCATGAGAGCACTCATGCTGGTGCATCTGGAGTGAGGATAGAAAGAGAACACTGCTGTATGCAGACATACACAAACACATTCACACATGCACAACACTACGGTGGACACATCTGTTGAAGATACACTTTCATTGTATTGTATAGCTCGGTGCAGTGCAAGCACATGGGGTGAAAGTTTTGTAAAAGTTCAACAGTAAGAGGATTGTGTTATGTAAAAGCTTTTTTTGTTGTGTGTGTGAATGCATCTTTATCAGTGTTGCTGATCAAACAGCGATAGCGCAAGAGCTGGATCATGTGGGTGTCTACGTGAAGACGAGCTGGTGTGATGCGAACATGTTGTTAAAAAATATCACCCAGTAGGGGTTTTAGTTGTGCCCTGCTGGTTTGTGCCGCAAGTGACTGACTCAGTCAGAAGTGACGGATGTTCAAACTGGTCATTGCTGTGTTTGTTTTTGGTTGTTTTAGTTTTATGTAACTATGAAAGTAAAAGGAACTCAAGAAGTTTGTTCTCAGGGAAATAAGTGATCTTGGCCTACAAGTGTTTATACAAGGCATCACATGTAATAATTAGTTCAGTGTTATTCACGTTGTAATTGTTCTCTTCCTCTTTTGGGTTTGACGTATGAGCAACCAGAATCCCAACTATCTAAGCCTAACCAGTTTTTTTATCAAGGAGAGAAAGACTAAGAGAAGCACCTTTGATGCAGCCGATAATGTGGAGTTTTAAAGGTTGCCATTGTCCAGAAAATGCTTTGTTTCAGAATCAAGCAATTGTGGGTCATGTCTAATTCCACAGCAGCAAATGGTCATGAAGACGAAGCTTTCAGCAAAATGCCCATTTGGCAAAAGTCCTCTCTAGGGAAGATATTTAGGCTCAGCAAATCTCCAGCTGTATGTCTGTGCAGCACCAAAAGAGGTTCTATGATACCTACCAATAAGGCAGCCAAAGCTGTCAGTAGACATATCCCATAGCTGCACAAAATGCACAGAGCAGCCACCACTAAACCCATGAAAAGCCTTGCCAGTCAGCCAAAACAGCAGCCTTTGTTCACTCTATCACTAATCTTCCACAAACCGTTAGGATGAAGCGCATTGTGCTTACTACCCTTGTGGTGGCAATGCAGATTAGACATACAGGGAAATGAGCAGCAGGATGAAATGTTGTGAAATTAACTAGTCTATGTTAACAAAGCCAACTGACAAACAACATTAGACAGTTAAGTCCTTGTGTTTTTGTCAATACCCAGACACGTGTTTCCGTGCTGGCATTTTTTGTTCTGCACACATCTTAGTAGACCGCAAACCAATACGATTACATAAACACAGCGGCTTCAGTAAATGGAGGTCACTGCGCAATTGTCTTAGATCACCTTGAGGCTCATTATTGAAGGCACATGCTTCTGTCTCTCTCACACAAAACATGTCTCTTGTACGTTCGTCATCAACCTTTCTGTGGCTGCTCTGTAAAGTGAAAGCAGTCATATTCAGAACATGCTGTCCTTGGTTGGTTTTCACAAAAGGAAGTGGCTGAAAGCCACCTACACACATACACACCAGCCTTCACATACAGAAAGACATCATTTATAATAGGCTGTCGTGTATCTGTTGACAGCGAAAGGAATCTAAGCTGAAAAGATTTTTATGGTGAATGCTTCATATTTTCTAAACTTTAGTTAATACAGTTAATACAGGTTATATGAAAAGACTTCCTCTGATAAGAGACAGAACTTCTACTGAAAACATTTCACAAGTTTTCTTTAAAAGAGCCACAGTATAACTTTATTTTTGAATAGACCATTTGGTACAACGAGGAAAGGTAGTTCAAGGTAATTAAATGCAACGTAGTGGTCAGTCCATGTCAGGTTCTTTACTAACATGTGAAACTCAACTGTAAAGTCTGCAGTGATATAAATTTCCCAGTATGAAGTTAACAGTGGCTGCAACAAGTTGCTGATGAAGTTTTAAAGGGAAATAGTGTATAATTACATGTTTTACAAATCTAATCCTTTTGTCTAAGGATATCGTGAATTTCACATTGGATGCAAAGACTGTTTTAAAACCATCCGGTGAGAGGCCATGCACAAAAGTCCCTCACATTTGTGTGTGCTCTTTGCTTATTTGATTGCTCGTGTTGTTTTTGAGCATAATCTCAAGGCTGTTAATATTATGTTTTCTCACTGAGGTTGTCGTGTCACAAACTTTATCGCAAGTCACAAAGAAGAGACACGTTCCTGCACAGATTTTAATCAATCAAGCATTAAGCTTTAAAGTCAACAAAGTTTTCTCAGTTCTGCTCTGTTTGTTTTGTTTGTTTTAATACCCTGCGAACAAATCTTGCCGTAAAACACAAGGTCACAGGGTGTAAAAGAGACAGATACTACTGAGCAGGGCATTAGTGTACCTTCAGAATATCAATTAATTGAATGCTGTTCACGAAAATTCAGCAAATAATTACGATATGAACTCTGCAGCTTGTACCCTGAGTGCAGTTCTCCTACTGTCCCTGCCACTCTGCCACATAATGAGGAAATAAAACGAAGAAACCCAGTCAAACCAAATAAAATATTTATAATAAAAGACCTTAGCTGATATGTGGCCCTTCTATCTGTTTAGCTGTCAGAATGAGAAGTATTTTTCTCAAAAGTTTTACCAGGAACTAAATTATGACAATTGCATTAACAAGGCCGTAAAATTACTTGCCTGTGACATGGAACACTTTATTGCATTGAAAACTTCGAGGACATTTCATACAAGTTTAAATGTAATTATGTGTTTTATGAAACTAAAAGTAAAATGAGGTCACAGTGACTCAAGCCTCCTTTTGGGACAATAACACGTTCTGCCACTGCCAGCTCCTCCATTCATCCGCTGGCACTGTATATACTGTACTTTACATAAAAGCTCCTGACATGCATTTGCCCTCGTGATGAATGGGAGTGTTTTCGCAGGTGTTCGTGGTGTGGTCCCTGGTGGACTTTCACATAATAAATTATATGTATTTGTCATGAATGCACTTCCCAAGTGTGTGGCAAAATGGGCAGCTTGTCTCCCTTAAAGGTTTTTTTTAAGCATTAAGGTGTTTTCTTTTTTGCTCTTTTTTTGCACTTGTAGTCCGGATGTCCACCTCATTTATATCACACAGCCATCCTGTGTGCTGTTTTTTCTTACTCTACTGCGTCTGTCCTACTATACCATATAGTAAGGGCTCCACACATCTATGTTTAAGTTAAATCACTGTTTAGTGTTAATTCTTTTTCCCTTTATTTTACTGTTTATTCCTTTTTGGAGAAAGATACAGAAACAGTTCAACTAAGAAGTGAAAGCGAGGCAGAGGGAACACTTCAGTAAGACAGCACACTCGTTTAAGAACACAAACACACACAATGACTGTTGAATCATCCCAGTTGTCTCTAGAGTCCAGATGCAAATCTACCCAAACAGTGGTGGCACGCAAGCAGCAGCCGTCTGGGCGTCGTGCCAAGCCGCGAAAAAGGAGACGCAGTGTGCTACGGACAGGCGAGGTCATGCTGGTTTCCTACTCAGCAGGTTTTATAGGCATGAGTTTAAAAAGAAAGTGCATGTGATGTGTGAAAAAGAAGACATAAAATCATATATCATGTCTTAGAGTCGGGACTTTAAGTGCATGCAGAAGCAACTTGTTCTGTCGCACAGAAAATAGGGGCCCGGAAAGTGAATCTTGCATTGCTCATTGCTTTGTTGGAAAAGCGCTTGATAGCTGCAACATTTAAATGTGTCTCCAAGTAGCAGTGCTTTTTGTTTTTGTGCAACTCTTTAGATGTAAAAACTTGCTGCTGCATAGACAAGGAAATGCCCAGAGTTAGGATATAATGCAAGTACGAAAGACAAGTAAGTAAGAAAGAAGAAAATTAACGCTTTTTATCATGTAAAATGCAAACTTGAAGGACAAAGTGTTACAAAAGGTATTGGAGGATAATAATAAGGTAACTGATTCAGCACATACTTATGCACTCAGGTGCTTACTCTAAGAGCAATGCACTTAATGTGTCTGGAGTTTTGTTTCATCTGCCATTTGAGAACTCTGGTATGTTGGCTCTAACAGATACAACAAACCTCTTAGAATGAACAAAAGTGCAATTAAAATATCTACCTGTAGGGGGCTCACTGGTACAAGATTCCTGATTCATTGCTCTGCAGGAGAGAACACCTGAGCATGTATGAATTGATTTTAATGACTATTTAACAAGTGTAATTACTGTACAATTACATAGATTATACAACCACAATATATAGCATTTAGCAGAATTTGTGCTGGTGTTATTACTTTGAGAAAGTAGACTTTAGCAGTTGATCTCAATTCAGGTTGTGATGTTCAGTGTTTAGTTGCTTAATAATAATAATAATAATAATAATAATAATAATAATAATAATAATAATAATAATAATAGTAATAGTAATAATAATAATATTCTAACCTTTATTGATCCCCTTGGGGAAATTCCTTCTCTGCATTTGACCCTTCCTCTTCAAAGTTAACCTTAACTATACATACTAGGAGCAGTGGGCTGCCGCAGTACAGCGCCCAGGGAGCAGTTAGGGGTTAAGAGCCTTGCTCAGGGGCCCACAGTGGTGGTGACTGGGACAAGCGGTCGCTCTCACTTTCCCACCACAACCTCTTGCCAGTCCGGGAACTCAAACCGGCGACCCACCAGTTACAAGTTTGCTTCACAAACCACTAGGCCACCACTGCCCCTTCTCACTCTGGTCATGTAATAGAGGACTGTGATGCTAGATGCATACAGTTAACTAGCTGTAAGGACAGAAAACTAGCACTGCCCTCAAGATTGAAGGATGAATGTTGGAAATTGAGGCCTTGAACAGTCACTGTTACGCAAGTGGCCTGCTGAAGTTGTTACTGTTGGAATCTCAGGCCTCTAGAGGGCCCACTAATTCTACCTGTGCTACCTGTCTGACTCTGGTGATGTTGCATCAGTTCAGAGGTGAATTTTTTGTCTACCATGTGGGAGATTCACATTAAATTGTCTGTAAATGCACAATATATTAAAGCAGCATATTGAAACCCTTCCCTTCACCCCACAATATGTGCCTACGTGTGTTAAAGCTGTTTTTTAGGGACCAAAAAAAGAAAAAAACCTTCCACCTGTGCCAATGACAAATATGTTTGACACCTGAGTCCAACAGCAGAAGTTTGGTCTTTTACCCAAGTGTGAAAGTGTGAAAGCGAATGAATGTGAAGCAAGGTGCTGCTGGCAAGAAAATGCATCCTGAATGAAGTTTTCCTGGAGGCGCAAAGGTTGGAAAAACATCTGTGGGTTTTGTTGATGAACTGAACGTGGTGTTTGAAAGCTGTGACATTTTGGTAACTTTAGTGGAGCAGCCAAACTGAGCAGTGCCAGCGTGCAGTCACCGTGGCCTTCTTCTTCCCGTATCCCGACAAGTGCAGCGTGTGCCAGGTTCCTGCATCTGCTTTATGTCTCCGACAGACTTGTGGAGGTCAAGTTGACCCGTTAAACATTTGTTGGACTACTCTCAGGAAAACTGCAGCATGGCGTTCTGGGGGAATTAAGGCAACTTACAGATTTACAGGTAACAAACACATATATGTAGATGTATGGATGCTTAAAGGTGAGAATGTATGCTTCCATTTTGTTAGTAAATGTGTGTGGGCTCACGTTTTCCCTGTTTCCACATTGTCAATAATGTTACAGGTCATGTAGCAACTTGGCCAGCATCTTCAAAACAACTTACCACCAGCTGTCAGGAGCTCTTGAACTTGCACACAAACAAACCCTGCCTGGCCATGATTTTACAGTTCCCATATAAAGCTGCTTTTTTGGGACATTAATCTCACCCAATCTCTTTTAATTTGTTTGGCTTTTAGTGTTCCCATATGAGACTCCTCTCCTTGGCAGACCAATAAGCCCCCGCTTGGATTTTTGATGGTGCCAAACTGCTTGAAGGAAACAAGTTTTGTTAAAGCTGAAAAGAGTACTGCAAGGCCAAACCTTTTCCCCGAAATAGGTTTACACACCGAAGAGCTTAGCGGAGTGTACAGCGAGCTGCTGCTGGAAAACCCCATGGATTCAGTTTCACTTTATCTGTGTGCTCGGGATGTCATGTGATTATTAACACACTGGCTAGCATCACACATACTTCCAGTTACTGTGTGTGAATATCATTTTTAAGGTTTGTGGGGGAAGAGGAGTAGCAGACTTGTTTCAACAGGACAGACCACAAAGTTGTTGGCAGCTTTGCCGAGATGTTTTTCATTAGCAGTACCTATAAAGGTCACAGGGCCAACATAATATATGAAATGTAGGCTGTGCATGATTCAAACACTCTCTCTCTCACACACACACACACACACACACACACACACACACACACACACACACACACACACACACACATATTCACACACCTTTTTGTCTTATTATCTATGTCAAACTCTTCCTCAGTGTGGTATACATCAAAGACAACAAGACAGTGAATAAATGCAGTTCAGCTGTACTTGAGTCTAAGAAATGATGTATGGAAGTAGACACACTGTCCTATGATGGACTGGTGATCTCTGCTTTGTCAACCCACCCTCAACCCCAGGGTGTCAAATACTGCCGTTTTGTCCTGAGAGACATGTACAAGGTGTCCTTTGGCATTAGTGCCATCCACGTTAATATTTGACACCAGCAGACGTGTAGAGTTGTTCCAGTTTCAAAGAGCCTCGTAAGGAGACTGGAGGACCCGAAGTGGTGCAGTACATTTACACAGGAGACGGAAGTTTTTTCATTGGGTTTTGTTTTATTTTATGACTGAAGTCACCTTTTTCACTAACTGTTTGGTTAAACATCAAAACTACTCGGTTAGCGTTGGGAAATTGTCATCATTTCAGTTAGGATACACCCTTTCACAGCCTTAACCACGTGTGATAAGGCAAAAGAAGCCACAGTAGCAACACCAATAAAGAACATTCAACTATGGACTCATGGAGTCTATTTCTCACATTCATGTATTTTGATAGGTCTGGCAGACTCCACCTGCACATTAAAAAATGATGCTAAAGGGTACCCAGTGCATTCAAATGAAATGCCAAGGGGTCTTGACTGGCAGCAGTAGGGATGAGTTGTGAGTGACACTGGATGTCCTCTACCAAGTGCAAAAGCATTGACTTATGCCTTTAAACAACTCAAAAAAAAAAAAAAAAAGACTCTTTAAATCAGAAACACAGCCCCAAAATAAGATCCGAATGTTAATTTTATGCCCTAAAAAGTAAATGGTCCAAAGTTGCTGTTATATGATCTTTTTTGTGTGTGGTTCATCACGTAGCTCAAAAAGTGCCACTGGTGGTATTTTCATCACAGGAAGCAGAGCCACCCTAAGGTTGGGTCCTTTGGCTGGTGTTGTTTCGCCACTGTTCTTGATTGCTCTCATTGATAGGGGAAGTTTGTGGTCTCAAAAAGGTTACCTCAGTGCCTCAATGCTGCACATCTGCAGGGCGTGATGGGAAAACGTCTTTAGATGTCACCTCAGTGTCACATGGTCCACTTCTGCATTTCGCAGAGGTATAAGAGTCGGGGGAGTTATTCTGGTGCTCACAGCACGTCTGTGCTGCGACAGAACAACAGGTCGAGTATGTGCTTTGCTCGGGATTTTGCAAATATAAGAAATACCATGTTATCGTTTAACAACTCAAGAAGGAAGTTTGTTTTAATTGTTTTACTGACCTTCATGAACTATTTATTAAAAAGCTAGAACTAAGTGAGAGATGTGTGCATTTACAGCTGAAGGAAATAAATATTTAATGAAAAAAAACATTTCCTGTCAAAAGTGCAGTACAGATGAATTCATGTGTAGCATTCTGTGGTGCAGTCATAGGTTTGTATCTTTTTATTTAACATAGTTGTTCTGTTAAGAATGAAAAGTCAAACGTCAAGGCATGTGGGGGTTTTTTCTTTCTTGTTAGTCTCCTGGGCGGGGGAGAGTCCTTTTGTAAGAGGAGGCAGTGACATAAGATGGAATTTATTACTGTTTGTATGTCTGCATGGGTGTATGAGTGGGTGTGAATGTCTGCTTCTACACCTATGATTATGTAAAAGTATTTGTATGTGTCCCTGTCCTTGTACACTATGGGTGCTGCCTGTGCGAAATTGAGTGTATATATATGTGTGTTTCTATACTCACCAGTGAAGACAGCGCTGTGCTGCGCCTTGAAAATTGTGGATAAAAACATACATTAACCTCTTGACCAAAGACAACCGAAAGCAAACTCCTCAAATCAAAATCTTTCCTGCCTAGATTTTTCAGGCATTTTTGCAGATTGCAGGGAGGGTAAGACCTCTCTCATTCACTATGCTACTACTAAAAGCCCAATTTAGACTTCTGCAAAAAAGAAATTGTAGTTGTCTGCCGTTGTATAACTTTGTTTAACCACTGTCTTTGTGCCAGAGCAGCCGTTGGAGAAGTGGAAGGGTGTAATTTGTCAAGGAGTGATGCAGCTGGCGTGCAGTTCAAAAAACACATTTCGTGTTAGTGCATTATAAAACAGCACAGGCCTGACATGAAAAGGTTTGATTATAATATAAAGGGTCTCTTTCATTTTGTTACAGGAACACTGGCAACACTTTAACATAAAGAAGTTGGCTGATATGTTGGACTACATTACTGAGAAAATACATTAACACATATTCTGACACACAAGTGACTGAAATTAAATTACAAGGCAGCGCTAAAGGTTGTCTTTTTTTAAATCTTTTCCTTCTTTTTTTAATTTAATATATATTGCAGTTCACCACAATCTGACAAAGTATGTACTCTACATAAAGGGTAGGGAGCTGTTTGCTGAAATGTTTTATAAAAGTAGGCAGGGCTGTTACACTACAGCAGAGTTAGCATTTTATCAAACCTGCCCAAGGCCACAGCGCACAATAATACACACAATAAAGCATCTGCAAATGGACCGCGTCCCTCAAAAACATCAGTCAACAACAAACCATATGTATGTGTTATTGTTATTCGGCAAGAATCCATCCCAGCTCAGACCTGTGCAGAAGCAATGCTCCACTGACATACCTGCGAGGCCAGACTGAAATGTCATCACCTCCGGATTATCACTGCCTGAGCTGGGCGTCGGCTCGCTCTGCTCAACCCTGCTGTGATCTCAGTTGGGATGGCAGATGAAGCGCATATAGTACAAACATAAACACACAAATAGGAACATTGAAGGGCTGTTCTTCCTCCTCTGAGGTTTGTAGTATCAAAAATAATCAGAACGGAACTCTCTCTGTTCCAAAAGTTAGAAGGAAGTAAACACAGACGACATCATTAGTTTTACTTGGACTTCTCTTTGAGTTGTAGTAATTTGTGCTTTATCAGTGAAGCTTTTGAAGTTTTCTGTAGACAGCGTCTGAAAATCTGATTATGTAAGTTAAGCTAATTTATTACTTCTGACTTCTCTTGGCCCGCGGGTTACATTGGTGGCGTCTTGTAAGACCATGCAAGCTGAACATGCAGTTCTACATTATGCACACACCTAAACTCGCATGGAATTTGTAACTAGAAAGTGCGCACCACATACACAAACAAACCATGTTCTCACCTGCACCTGCACTGATCTTGACTGACTGCAGCCGTCAGAGCAGCGGCTGTGTTGTCACTCTCCGGGGAGACGCTGGTAATTGGTCATTTGTTTTTTCACCTGTCTGGCGACGTTATGTAACTTCAGTAAACTGGCAGCGAGGTCACAAAATCTCACGCGGGGGCAAATATTAGTCCCTAATCTGCCTACTGTTAGCAAGAGAGGCCTGCCAATGTAGTTATGAAACAGTTCTCTTGCTGTGTATGTAGTTGATTTGTTGGAGTGATGTTTACAACCTCATAAAAGCAGATAGCTGTGTGCACACGTGTTGTGTGTAAGATAAACTTTGAGACATGCAACATCAATAGTAGATGCAAGTAATGTCTCATAAAAACAATGTGAATACACTGTATTTCTCAATTATCCTGAAAGTTTTATTGCAGAGATTTTTGAGCAAAACTCTGCAAGCCTTAAATGGTTACTCCTGCAACTAATTGGATTACACCAGTTCTCAGATCTGTACACTGATAGGTGAATAAGGTCATCGTGCTCTTGGTTTGTAATGACTTTACTTATCGCAGAAGTCTACAGCCTAGTCGGAATGTATCATTATATAGCCGTGATTGAGCATTTGCTCCAGTTGGCACGCACCAAGTGGGAAAACGATTTTCTTTCAAACATTTTGTTCACAGCCTCGGCCTAACGCACTGTGCTGTGCTTCCCATTTATATGTGAAATCTCTGTAGCAGGTCATGCTAGGCATTGAGACGGAGCCACAAGTAGTGACCTATTTGCATGATGAAAATATGAAAAAAAAGAATGACCTCTACTAGTTCATCTGTAGCAAAAAAAAAAACACAAATGCAATCATTCTGCAACTGCTGACTGGAATCTCAGTACACGGTTGTGCAAGGCATAAGTATTTTCCCACACCCTGAAATAAGTTGCAAAATATTTGCCAACTGGAAAGTGACAGTCCAACTTGCATCATATCTTTCACACTGGCACAAAAAAAATCCTAAGTCATGCAAGAAAAGAAAAATGTGAGTCTATTATTATCAGGTCTGCACACTTTTCTACTTAGTTTTTTTGTTAGTGTTATCTGCAAGTCACATTCCATCCATAGTGAAATCTTTGGCAATATTTCTGATTCAGGTTCTCATGAGTGTTTTGGTCATTTGTTCTCGGGGCAGAGAGGTAGAACACTGACTGCAGGAGGCCTCCCTGTGGACTGCCTCATGCCTGTGAGACATGTGAGAGACCCAGTACATCGTGCTGCAATGCCTCTTGCCCCTTGTCTCTGTTCTTAAGAAACTGCATTCTGAGTTACACCAATATGTCATTTGGCTCAACTATTCCTTGCATGAATCCGGCAGGTTGTCCACCCAATATTAGTCGTATGCACTGCATCCTGAACTAATGAATCCCTGATGTTGTCCAATTTGTTTTCAAGAGGTATTTCCAAAGCAGTGCTCTCTTTTAAATAAGTTAACCATCTGAGCAAACAGCTAGCTTTCATAAGCCCAGTCAACAAGGTCGTGTTATTCCCTCCTCCTTAACCATCTAATCTTTGAAATGTACCCCCAACTCCCCTCTCTCTCTCCACCGCTGTCCCCTCAAAAACTAAGCACTTGTTTTGCAAATGTCCCCCCGCGGGAGGTTGTGGAAGACGGCTGTGAGTCATAAAGCATTGTGAATGGGTGAGCGGCTTTTACCAGACACATGCGGGGTTGTTAGCTGTCTGGATCGCAGGACTTAATCCATGAGCTGGTAGGAGTTAATAAGGGTTTAGAGGCGGGAGACTGTCTATTTAGGCAGGGCTTGAATGTCCTAGTCAGGTTGATGTGGCATTCAAGAATGTCCTTCTGCAGTCGAGCATGTGTGGGTAGGCACATGTGCCGAGTGCAGCGGGAACCTGTGTGCAACCGGTGGTGAGAAATCTATTAATACATGCGTGTGTTTATATAATGGCCGATGGGAACGCTCCCTAAAATTGTAGACAAGTGGTTTAACGATCATTTGGCAAAATCCAATGTAAACATTAAACTGCATGCATATGAAACTGCACGTAACCATAGCAACAACAGTTGTGCTTGATACTACCGTACTTAAATCTTTAACAAATGAATTAAGACACTTAAAAATTTCCATATATTTATTTATTTATTTATTTAAATATTCGCATCTACTACCTTATTCCATTACGTATTCCTCATCATGCATCAGTCCCAAACCCGTCGCGCCTCCATCCTAAGCACCCGACAGAGAGGTGAGAAAAGGTGGGGGGTATATTTCTGTATTTCTACCCCCACGAAACTGCCGGTAAACCTCTGGCAGGTGTAACCATCCTGCCCCGGGAAGCATCACCCATCGTGAGGACAGGAAGTTGGATGTCATCTGCCAATGTGCCCAGTGTCAGCAGGAAAAGGCTTGGGCATAACACTGGAAACAGCTCCTTCCTGAGTCATGTGCACACGACAGCTAGCACTGAGTATACACCCACACAAACACAAAGTCTACACACTCCCACGGACATATCGACACGCACGTAGCAGCATGGTGCTCCTAATCTGATGAGCAGGAATACAGCTCACTGTACCTGCTCAGCCTCCCAGGGCCTGGCTGGGAAATGCAGTGCGTCACACACAGTTAGAGGCCTTTGCATTTTGCTCCCATGAAGGCTGCTTGGTTGTAAGCACTGACTATACAGCACTAGGGATGTAACGATACACTAAACTCACGACTCGATACGGTTCACGATTTTTTGTTCACGATACGATTTTCTCACGATTTTTTTTTAAATCAAAATGAGCTACAGACAAATTATTACCAAATAATATGATCTTTTATTTGTAGGAAAAAAATCTTCCTTTAGCACTTCAGCTATGTTAGCCCCTGTATGTGACTCCAATAGAGGTCACGTCTGAAGCACAAAGCCAGCCAATTCCCACTCGCATTGATCACATGAGCAGTTATAGTGATATAACTCTGCATGGCTCTAGATGTCCACCCATCGGTTGTGATAGACACAGTATCAGCCCTCCGGAGAATCTCAACAACATGAGCTCTTACCTCCTGGTAGAGTTTTGGCACGACCACCTGGCTGAAGTGCTGTCGTGACGGGATGCGGTATCTTGGCTCCAGCGTGTTAATCAACAGCCGAAAGCCCTCATTTTCAACGACGGAAAATGTCCTCGGAAAATCTTTTC
>OMNN01063906.1:0-15118 GCA_900302755.1 Chromis chromis
TTGGGACAGATGCACTGTGTGGTGTGTTGTCCTGTATGGCTTAATGAAAATGCAAGAGAACAGTCAGTTCTTGAAGTTGATTTGTGGAAAAAGCGCCATGATCTGAGCCACTTTGACAGGAGGAAAAAGGATGTCTAGGTGGGTCAGGTGGGTCAGAGCATCTTAAAAACAGTAAGTCCTGTGGGGTGTTCCAGTATGCAGTTGTTAGTACCTGCAAAAGTGATATAAGGAAGGACAACCGATGAGACAGCAACAGGGTTTTGACAGGTGATTGGATCCTGCAGAAGAGTTACTTCTGCACTAACAGATGAAAACCTCAATGCTGTCTACAAAAGTAAAGTGTCAGAACACAAAGAGCATCACACTGCTACCTGACCGCATACATGCCCACACTGACCTCTGTCCATCACCGAAAACTCCTACAATGTACACACAAGCTTCAGGACTGGACCCCGATGCAACGGAAGAAGATGGCCTGGTCATTTTCATTGATTTACCTCAAGTAAATTTAATTCTAGTTTAAATTACTCACAATATGAAGTTGATGCAATTACCAACGTTATTATATCAACCCAACCTGTCAAAATAATATTTCCAACTTAAAGGGTTTATCTAAATCAGCAAATTAGATATTTTTATTTATTTTTTTTATCCTGCAACCATGCATTAAATTAAGTGATAGGAACAGGTAGTACTTTTTAGGGTGTACAGGAAGAGGGCAAGTTAGATAAGGCTTTGTGATGATCTGGAGTCAAATCTAACTTGGACCTAGTGGACAACAACTGAGATCAGATGACGGACCTGAGAGAATTTAATCCACGTACCAACAGACATATTTTTATTTCATTTTGTTTCTCACATTTTGTTTGTGGTATGCCTTCTTCTTTCTTCGACAGACCAGACAGAAAACAGTGTCTTTTGGAAAAACTCTAATTATTTGAGGAGCGTGACAAAGAGTTTACAGTGTTGATTTTGCCTCCAAAATCCCCACACCTCAGTCCAATTAAGCATCTGCAGGCTGTGCTGGAAAAGTCAGTACAATCCATGGAGGCCACATAAATGATCTGCAGGTACCATCTTGGTGTCGGATATCACAGGACACCATCAGAGGTGTTTTTACTACATTTCTCGACTGGTTTAGCAGCATGACAGAGACCTACACAATATTCAGCAGGTGGTTTTAATGTTAGGACTGACTGGTGTGTGCTCATTTCAAGCTCTGAAATACAGACATCACAACTAACGGCACAGTTCCAGGGACAGGTGTGTATGTGGGTGTGTGGTACACAGAGTGCAATAGCTTGGACAGTGGTCTCTGGAAGGAGGAAACAGCCTCCAGCAGAGTCCTGATCCTCATCTCCAGAGTCAGCATCCGGAGTTGGGACAGAGCCTCTGCCAGCTGTGGCATCATGCAGCCCTCATTAGGCTCTGGCATCAAAGAGACCGACAGCACCTGAGCAACAGAGTGTCGCCAAGACACTCCATTTCCCGTGAAACGCAGCAGGTGTAAGAGGAGAACAGAGGACTGATCTCCATTACCGGCTAATGAGGCCGTCTGCGATATTCAGACTGATTCAAACTGTGCTGTGTCACAGCTTCTTAACATAGAAACGTCTTAATTTGACAAGTTAGAATAGATAACTGGTATTTTCAGCACAGTCCACTATGACTCAGCAAAGACGAGTGTTTTGTCAGTGTGGTAAAAATAGTGGGCCAAATTTAAAGAGCTTTTCAGAGCCTTCTCCAGTGTTTAGGGCGGACTGAAAAGCTCAGCATTCATTGCTGGAAATGACTGCAGTGTCCAGCTCTTTAAGCTCCTTCAACTCAATCAATATAAGATCTCTGTAAATGGAACAAGGTGCTTTATTGGACATCTTTCTGTAACAGCCTGATAGTTCAGAGATTTTAGAGGATTTTATTTTATTTTTTTCATTCAACAGCTCCTATGAAAAGACACCAGTGATGAATTGATCCTGCTGACACTGCCTGCGTAGCCAAAGCTTAATATAGCTTATTCCTTGTAGAGCTCCTTAAAGAGCTCCACTGATGTCCAAAACCTATTACAAACATGTCAGGGAGCCACACTGTTGCACGCTGGTATGCTAATTAATTAACAAGAACATGGAAACTGGGTTTATTTACAGTCAATTGCTAATAAACTGTCCTGGTGCTGGAAACACTCACTACTGCACCACATGTGATATACATCTGTGACTGAGGACTGATACAAAACCAGGAACACTGTTTAAACACTTAATAGAACTACATTGTATTACTGTCACATTAAGCAGGAGCTATCAGCTTGAGGGTGAAACACAAGTCATTATAGTAGTGAGAGAAATATAAATGCATTATTGGTTTTGCTCTTTTAAATGCTCTTTGCCATAAAGAAAAGCATAATCAACATCTGCAAAGTACTGTGCCTAAGAAAAGTGTTCAGCCCCTCGGACGTTTTCCCCTTTTACTGCTTTTCAACATTGAATCTTGGCCAATTTAATTTGACTTTTTTGGCAAGAATGACTCCTCCTTCAGGGGAGTCATAGGTGTCTTGGTGGCCTCCCTCACTAGTCTCTTGCATGGTCACTCAGTTTTTGATGACAACCTGCTCTGGGCAGATTTACACATGTGCCTTCAATTTCCTAATGATGGATTTAACTTTACTTCACTCAGGGATATTCAGTCACCTGGAAATGTCCCTGTATCCATCCCCTGACTCATGCTTTTCAATAACCTTTTCACTGAGTTGTTTGGAGTGTTCTCTTGTCCTCATGGTGTAGTTATAGCCAGGAGTACTGATTCACCAGAGGCTGGACCATCCACATACATGCATTTATACTATAATCACTGGGACACATCCCCTGCACTCAGATGATCTCCATTTCACTAACTGTGTGACTTTTTGCCCCAAATGGCTGCACCTGTGTTGAATTAGATGAGTCACTTTAAAAGGGGGTGAATTTTTAAGCTTTCTAAAAATCTGTTTTTACTTTGACATGAGAGGTTTTTCCTGTAAATTCTTGTCAAAAAATGCCAAATTAAATTGACTATGATTCAATGCTGAAAAGAGGAACACTTCCAAGGAGGATGAATACATTTTATATCAGGTGAATCATGCCAGACTAGCACTTGCTAAAAATTAAAAATGAAAATGACCAATGTCAAGATACCCATCACCTAAATTCTGTGACTTCTGTTCGGAGCAGCAAATACTTCATGTCTACAACAGTCACATCAACTAATTATGCCCATCTGGCTCAGACTGATCCGACCTCAGCCTACATTACAAGATCAATGTGCGTATGTTGGCACAAGTAGCTCTGGGAGGAAGAAGTCGCCCCTGATGCACAGGTGTCATCACCAGGGTCACTTCCCCACTTAAGCCCCAGACCCCATCTGTTCCACTCGTACTCTGTGAAGACAGGTCAGAGCCTCAGCCAGGCATTACGAGTCGACTGATGATCACCAGGTGCTCAGACCTCATGCGAGTTAAGAATTCTGCGAACGCCACATGTAACAACTCGTGATATCGCCAAGATGTAAACGTCTCCATCAAGATGCAGAAGATTTATTCATGTTTGCGTTTCTCTATACCTTATGATGTGTTTGGCTGAAAGTGGAGGAAGATAAAAAGTTCATCAGAGCTGTCTGCTCAGTAAACTGGCCAGGCTGTGCCGGGCTCTTGAGTCTTTACACATGGACAAGTGATAAAAATGTGCTCTGGATATGGTTTGAAGATAAAAGCTGGCAGGTAGCCAGCTCAGTGAGCTCAACAACCTACTGATATTCATGGGTCTCACTGCCAAAATAAACTCCTAAATGCTCCCAGCAGCAACATTTTTTAGTAATGTGCTGATCCCAGAGCTGCAATGCTGTTTTCTGTTTAGATTTTCTTGATCCACTTGTCTGTGTAGAATACATTGAGAGAAAGGAAATGGAAAATGAAAATAAACTATATCTGCTGATTGACAAGTACCTGCCTGTTAGCCCTGTTACCCATTTCAATGAGAGAGCACTGTGCTCCAGTTACAGGGGAGAGTTAAAAATAGGCCTCACTCAGTCACCACTTAGCCTGGCAGTGTGGAGAACAGATTGTAAATGAGCACAGTGAAGTGCTTGAATGGCAGCCCTTGTCGCTGGCTCTCCGAGCTTTGACACACACTCTGAATGTAAAGCAGTAACACACACTGGTAACTACTGAGCAGTAAACACACTTATCATGCATTAAGGGTCTGTACGCAGGGCAGATAAGGACAACAGCAACTCTGTTGCTCCGTAAGTGTGTGAGAGGAAATTATGCCTGGCTGTACGGTTAGACCTCTACTCCGGTGCACTAAAACATTGATATTACAGCCTCGAACTAAAAATCTTTACTAAAACTTTATTTTTGCTCTTTCCTTGGAGGCACATGAATCAGTTGAGGACATGTCAGTCCATGTAACCGTGCTTGACAGATGATGGGTGCCTGAAAGTGACCAAAAACTGCTTCCAGATTGACGAGCTTCTGGCAGCAAGCCTTGTAGGTGAGGCGCCGTCTGACACAGAGGGGTGAAGTGGTTCCTCTGGGCTACAGGGAATGTGACAAATGACCGCTACCAACAAATGCATGTCAGTTACACTACATGCTGCAGCGCTGACACATTCTGCAGCCTGCGTTATGTTTGGAAAGTCAATCGGAAAGCTAAGTTTAAGCAGAAGCTCAATGTCATTTGCAAAAGCATAGTTAGATCTGGGGTTTAATTGTTTTCTGTTTTTCAAATTGGTGCATTATCCTGACAGCTGTGCCCACAACAGTAACATATGTGCCCCTCTAGTACAAAAGACTCAGCCACGCCACTCTGCCGTCATAAACTTTCTTCACTGTGTAGTCTATAGAATATGATTAGCTGCTGCTTCATGCATAACCCATTAGAGGGAAGATCAATACTCTTGCTCATTCTGCCTGTGCTTCATTAAGCGCACCACGAGGCATCACCTCGACAGAGCTTGAAAAATGTGCTGGCAGCACCAAGCAGCCTCCCTCCTAGTTTAGAGCCACATATCTGCGAACGCTCCGCTTCAACACGCCGCTCTGCTTCAGAGGAAACAGGAGCACATGTCCGACTGTGCCAGCTAACCCACGGGCTGAGTCACATTGAACTGTGACCCCGCAAGCCACAGAGAAGCGATTATATTAATGGAGCACATAAAAGTGTGGAGGGCCACAGTATATACAGTCGCATTTCTCCTACAGCCGTGCTTAATGTGGCTGCTAATCACAGTTGTTTGAAGAAAGCACTTTTATGTGAAATGAAAAAGGTCTTTAATGTCTAGTGAAATCAAAGCCCTGTGTGTTTTTTTGTCTTTCTAAATGTGTGTGTATACGAAGCGCGGGGTCATGCCAAGCTAGGACATGAACCAGAGTGTGACCCAACGAGTCTATTAGCAGCACTGGCCTGTTTCACTACTACTGCCATTTGGCCTCAGGTTGCCTGACTCGCATGGCAGACTGCAGGGTGAGCTTACGTTACGTCTACATACACTCTGCTGATACTAGTATAAAATTGCATATCATACTGCATGAAATATCAGTGCTGGACTAGCAGCCTCTGGAATGCTACAGCACAAACATGTGTATATATGTTGCTATTATTATCCTTTCATTTAACAGAGCATGGGGGTGGTGTGGAGTAAATACCGTTTCAAAAGCTTTTCCCCGCTGCCAATAATCTAATTATGCGAGTCCCACTGAATGCTTAACATTTTCTGGTACATAAACTGTTACATTTACACATGATTGATGCAATTAAGCTCAATTTGTATTTGCATATGTTTATATTTAAATGCATTTAATCGCTCATTTCTTCCAGATTTGATTGCTATAAGTTTCACAGCGCTTATGCAGTACATGATTTTTAGTGATTCATCCACAGTAGCAACATATACACACATACTGTAAAAAAACAAACATAATGTCAACAGTTTTTAACAGTAATTGTTTAAACAATTTACTGTTATTTTACAGATGTTACTTGTTATGGGCAGTGGTGGCCTAGTGGTTTGTGAAGCCAACTTGTTACCGGTGGGTCACCGGTTCGAGCCCCCAGAGTGGCAAGAAGTTGAGGTGGGAAAGTGAGAGCGACCGCTTGTCTCAGTCACCACCACTGTTAGGCCCTTGAGCAAGGCCCTTAACCCCTGACTGCTCCCCGGGTGCTGCACCACTGCTCCTAGTATGTGTAGTTAAGGTTAACTTTGAATAGGATGGCACAAATGCAGAGAAGGAGTTTCCCCAAGGGGATCAATAAAGGTGTAGATTATTATTATTATTATTGTTTTCTTAAATTACAGATAATATTAGGTAAAATCACTGAAAAAAGGATATTCATTTACATGTTAACTGCAAAAAAAACAGGCCAAAACTGTAAATAATGTCCACATCAAAAATCAGTATTTTCATAAATAGTGATTTGTTCTTTTACAATGTGTACGCGTGTAAAATTACACTGTTTTACTGTATTTAATCATCTAAAAATATCTTTATTTTACAGTTATCTTACTCATACTTTCATTACATTTCAGTATTCCATTGTTTTTTTTAACATTTTTCCTGGCACCCTTGCTGCAAGACTTCTTTTCACTGATTTTTTTTGACAATGTAGTTTGCCCTCTTTATACGTCTTAAAATACACGTTCTTAGCTGTCTTTTCCCACGTGAACAGTCCCTTTATGCTCGTTACCATGACAAATTACACATCTCTGAGAATTTACAGGCTGCAGACAGCGGCGGCAGATAAATTGGTTTAAGTCAACATGACTAACGTGTCAAGCACCTGAAACTGTGAGGCGGATGCTCTGATTTGTATTAGTGATGGTCTAAAAATATTATTTTGTGGGAATCTGCAGTTCAGGCAGGAGGCTGATACACAGAGGCGTGTGTTTTTCTGTTTTCCTCTTTAGTTCAGTTCTGCATATCTGTACGTGTTCGGTTCCACCTGCTGCTACACCTCAACCCGGCCACATGAAAGCAGGCTTCACGGGCAGCTGTTGTCACATTCCCTGTCACACCCCCCTGCTGAGAGGCAGACCTTTTTTCAGCCGCTCCAGACACAACAACGCCAAATCCTGAACCATCGCTGCCGGAGCTGAGCTGACGTTTTTCTAGGGTCCAGGTTGAAACTTGACATTTGAGCTGGGTTTGCGTACGGGCTCCTTCTGGTCTTTACTTAGCTGGGGGGGCTGAGACAGCTGTACTGCTGCCACTTCTGCAGACTCCTGAACAATTATTTATGTTGTTGCTGCTTCCCTTAGCCAGGTGTAGTTTCTGACTGCTCAGCACTTCCTTTGATTCCCCGCTCCACTTCTTCTTCCTACTCCTCCTCTGGGAATCTATTCATTTGGGCTTTCAATCACATCAGCTGCAGCATTCCTGATGGGAGTTGTGGCTCCCTGGTTGGTCATCTCTCTGGTTTTTGCACTCAGACTTCTGAAGCATGATTATAGTGGCCATTTCAAGCTCGACCAAACACACTGCTGAATTCTTACAGCAAGAAGGAGTCTAAAAAAATGTGTTGAGAGGAGAGAAATATGCAAGAAATGCATAAGAAAATGCAAAATAATAAAGCACCAGTGTCAGAGTCATTTTAAAAACTGCAGAACATTTTGCATTAAAACCTTTTGAGTGTTTTCAGAAACACAGATAACCAGAAGTTCTCCTCAAATAAGGCAAGGAAACTTTCTCAAAGTGAAACGTTACAGAGGTCTCCAGGGAAGACCTAAGACTCGCTAATAACACTCTGCACACATTCTCAGGGGGAGCGTCTCAATTTGCAGCACCCAGCGCATTAGTGCAGGAAGAAATATGCTTATAGGAACGAGGAACGGCGGGGACCGTCGCAGATAAGCACCGCAACCCTGAGTGATTTCATTAACACGGAGCAAGATAGATTGTGCAAGCCGGAGCTAAACCCCACATCAGAGGGGCTTTAACCTGCCACAGGGAGAAGATGAAAACACAGGGATCCCCTCAGACAACTTTCCCCGTGACATATTGAAGGCAGAGACTCAATCGTGGCATCATGCTTGGGTGGAGGGGCTGACAGACATGAGTGAACGTATCGCAGGCGTTAATGCCGGTGACTGTGAAGCCCACCCGACTGCTGCAAGCCCAGATCAAGACTTTAGGCAGATTAACTTCCACAGAGGTGAGTCTAGCTCGGAGGAAAATACGAACTGACACAAGCCGACATCTTTACAAAACACACGGCGGAGGAGGATGAGCGGGATAAGAATGCAAAATGAATTAAGGAGGGTAGCGTGTACAGAGCTGCGTATGGCCTCGTACAAAGATCGATAAAGAAAACTAATTGATATTCACTGGTTCTCCTGCCTGATATACAGGGATGCTAAAAGCCAGTGTGCTCACGGGAATAATGCGAGGAGGTAGGTTATAACTGCTGCATTATTAAACGTCGGTGGGTAAAGAGGAAGTGAAGCACAGTTTCAGTCAGAAACAGAGAGAGGAGGAGGAGAGAGATCCTGAGATACTGAGCTGAGTAAATATTTGACTGGACCCTCAACAGGGCCCACTGGGTGATGTGGTAAACTTGTCTGCTGCTTTACATTTACATCCATGCATACAGATCCATGGTCAAATGGATACGGAATTTGAAATGCATCACCTCTGCTATTCACAGCAGTTATTATTAGTCATTATTTTATGTGACATATGCGAGGAATTAAAGCTTGGGAGCAGTAGGTGTCAGTCTAGACTTGGTGGCTGGGGTGGGCCTCCTGTCAACAGGGAATGCTATTAAAACAATTTAAGGGATCAGCTGGATTTGGCCGGGTGGCTAATAGTTCCACAGCAGTTTAATCGGGACTTTAGCAATTATTCACACTGCTGAGAATGCACATGGTGGCAGGGCGCTGTGCAGCACACTTGGAGAACAACAAAGTCTGCTGTTCACGTCAGCTCTGATCAAGTGTTTTCAGGCTGCTGAACCGACTAGGTGCAACCAGGTCAGTGAATTAGATCACTGCTGCGCGCTGGTTGGATTAAGACTCCAACTACTATCCTAATTTGGAGTAAAGTAGCGCTCGGCACCGACACCCATGGGCATTGTTTTAGTTCACCGCCTCATTTGGCTTCGGGCCTGTTGACATTAACAGTTGTACCAAAAAGGTCAGGCCCTGGGTTCCAGCCAGCCTCTCAGGATGGCTAATTTCAGTCGATTCCTGGCAAGACAAGAGGCAAAACAAACAGAAAACATCCGCACTCCGAAAGATATAAAGGATAAAACTTTCCCTGTGCCTTCAAGTTAAGTTGCAAAGTCCCTCTGTCATCAGTTACTGTTGCTACACTTGCACATGTATGATACTTACTGAACCTACTGCCCACATAGTGAGCTTAAACACTGAGATTAAATCTGCATATCCCAGGCAAACGGTTTGGCTGCTTAGTTTACAAACTATGAATATTTTCATAGAAGTTTCAATGTGGTCGAATAGAAAGGCTAAAAGATTACAATAATGAATAAGAAATGTCATTTTGCTGTTACACTGTGTGGTTTTTGGAGTGTAAACTTCCCAAAATCAAAAAAAGGCCTGTGACCCCACAACTATATGTAACCCAAATAATTAGTGATGTGCTTCTTGGCTTTGGAAGTGATGCTAGGATACTTTAGTGATTTAAGTAGTTTGCTTGACATGCTAAAACTGAGATTACACTCTCTTGTAGACGTGTACAAGGACGTGTGGTTGTTTTATATTCTACTACTTTTTAGTCCATGCGCCGCATTCCCGTATGCGCAGTAGATCACCATCTGTTTTCTGTGCATGTACACTACCGCCATGCAAATTAAAACATGTACATAAGTCTAAGTCTAAGTCTACATTACTTGGACCCAAGCAGACCCTCACATAGTAAAAAGGCCTTGGTTATAATCTCTTGCAAACACACACACGGCAAACACTTAATAGCTGAGTTTGACTCTCTAGAATTAAAATGACAAATATCAACAATGTCATTTTGTCTGGTCGTAATAATACTGTGACTAGTCATACTTTTCTATACAAGTCAGAACGACACAGATATCTGTAATTCAGTTTTGACTGGTCAAAGTAATAGCTGCAGGTATCTCAAACATCCTTAAGACTACCGGTAGTCTGAATTGTTGTGCATGACGCTGCTCATGGGAGGCTTCCCATTGGATCTTGGTCCAGCAAAGCATTTGAACAGTGTTGGTAGAAGTAGTTGTGGCTCCCTGTGGTGGATTAGATCTTTAGAAAATTATGTAAAAATAACAGAAAGCAAGCAAGGAGATTGTGGAGAATGAGAGCATTGTAAATGTACTATAACTTTGGCCTGAAGCTGCTCTGACATGGTGGTAACATGGCCTGACATATGTGGTTATGGTTGGAGTGGAATAGTATGTTACAAAAGTGATGTCATCTGTGCTGGAAGAATGACATTAGGGATATCTGACATGTTCTTTTTCACGTGGAAGAACTAAATTACAGATATCTGCTATACATGTGCAGTCTGGCTATTAAATGTTAAAATGACTCACCACACACAGACAGCTTTGGACACCATGGACATGTAGCTGTATACTACTTTATAGTCCACTTGGGGGGCTTGTTCCATACATACGCGTGTCTACGTATACCAAGCATGCACACTCCTGCTCTTGTAGCATATTGGCTGTGTGGCGTCTGCATCAGCATCTCATCCACACAACTGTCATGGACTTGGGCGGATGATGAAATGAACATTAGTCAAACCCTCATGTACCTGCAGATGTCTATTATATAGATTATAACGCTGGCTTAACAGTAAGCTCACTTAGCAGCAGCTAAACACCGTGTTTAATCCATCCTTACCCCTTTGCTCTTGTGTTTTCGGTTTTACAAGGCTATGATTGGACTATCACTGCTCAGCAGAAGGATTTAGCAAACAGTAGATTCTCCTGAGACAAGAGGAAAACAAACAAAACACCTCCCTGGAAGAGATAAGGCAGGATGAAGTCAGAGCACTGAGAAGAACCAAAAGCATAATGAGAGCCGCAGAGCTGCACTGCATATACTGCTCGACAAAAACAAATCGGAAAATGAATGAGTGCTATGTAGCTTTGTTTTCATGTCAGTTCCGTGCCCTGCTGTAGTTTCTGTATGCGCACCACTGAATTCTCCAAAGAAGTATGAGTGAGAAGGAAAAAATGATCTGCTCACACATTCAAAGTGAAACTTCCTGAGCTTTTTTTTTGCAGCCAAAAACTGAAGAACCATGATCACATCAGCTGTGCATGGATAAGATATAAAAACTGCAGACTCTTCTTTAGAATGGTGCACACTGCCGGGCCAAAGAAAACAGTGTAGCAGAGGAAATCCATAGCTCTGAGCTGGCTGGCTGCTCTCTCCACCAGACAGTTCCCAGCACCATCTCCGTCACAGATGTGGTCAACAACTTCCTTCCCAGAGATCAAGAGAATTAATTCACTACAGATTTTTCATATTGTCTGTCAAACTGTGTAATAAAAATAGCACAGCTGCATAAGTGGGTCTCTTTCTACTGGCTAAATAAAACAATCCTGGATGGAAACCTCGAGCACAAATTGAGCCCACAGTCAGTTTGGACTGAACTGTGCTCTGACCTTTCAGAACTAGCCTCAAGACTCAAACTGTTGTGGAGATTTCTCTCCGCATGACACTCACACACTCTATATTAGGTAGAGGTGAACCTGGAGTCCACAGAGACCGGTGGAAGCCTGAGGGCTGAATACATTTGTCCGCTGTAAACCTCATTTTCAAATATCCTCTCACTCTCAGGCATGACACCATTCTTTTAAACGGACATTTGACAAATGAATAACGCAGCGATGGTTCACTGGTTCATTGTGAAACTTCCATGATGTGTAATTTCTGTCTCTGCATTCTAGCTTTAGCTTAGCATATTGACAGAGGTTTTACAGTCTGTTTAGATTAGCGTGAAAACCAACAAATCACAGAGGTCTGTTTGCTTATTCTTCTTCTATACGTTCGGATGCTAGAGGGGTTTGATTACAGTTTACAGTAGGAGTCAACATAATGAACAAAACAAGGATGTGTCTCATCTGTTCTTTCAGTAGAAAAAAACTTTCGAGAAGATGAAGTTATAAAAAAAAATAGCCTGGATGTCACAGCAAAATACAGAAATGTCCGATACTAAGGCCTGGGATTATTTCTATGTAGGTTCATGAACAAAAAAAAAAGGACATTTCAAGCCTTTTGATAGGTTGAGCAAAGGGCATTTCTATCTATAAGGACGTGGCTTTTGGCAGGTTGAGCAGTGATAATAAATATTAATCTAAAACCGACGCGAGGTGTGAAATAATAGCATGTGACAGATGTGAGAGGATAAGGTCGCCTCTGCAGTGGACTACAAAGGGAACGGGTAAAAGCTTCATAGAGGAAAGTCTGGCTAGAGCCCCTCTGGATCCAAAGCTTCAAAGACAAGAGCGATCACTTGTATTTATAGAAGGTCATTTCATACACAGCCATTAGATGACATATTAGGACATTATTAGTTGGGAATGTTGGCTTTATGTCCATCCAATCCATTAGCTATACCCCGTTTTATCCTTTAGAGGGTTGCAGGCTGGAGCCTAAGAGAGGTGGGGTACACCCTGGAAATGTCACCAATCCATCACAGGGGTAACTCAAAGATACAGACAAGCATGCATGATCACACGCACTCCTACAGCCATTTTAGAATCCCCAGTTAACCTACCATGCATGTGTTTGGACTGCAGGAGGAAGATGGAGAAAGAAAACCCACACAGGCACATGGAGAACATGCAAACTGCATACAGAAAGACCCCATCTGACCAGCAGGTTCAAACTCAGAACCTTTGTACTGTGAGGTGAAAGTGCAAGGGTTATATCTGGCACTATATTTTTTCTTAAACCTGCATTAACTGTTTGTTTTTTTTGGCCACTTGGGGGCAGCAAAAAAAAGCTACACAACACTGACATAGTTTTTTTTTAAGTTGATATAACAGGATATGTGTTAGCACACACTTGCAGCAATAGCATTCATTTTGAGTCATGTTCCTCCTCCACCTGAAATGTGCAAATCCAGCATTTAATGTGCTTTTTAGCGCTGTTTTTGCCTTTAACTTTCCCAACCGATTCACAAGCGAAGTAACTAACTTCGTCCATGTGTTATTTGGTCCTGGGCAGGCGATGTGCAGTGAGTTTTTTAAAGATCTTTTACTATACAGCTGCCTGCTGTGTGTGTGGAAACAACCCTGATAAGAGCAGTGAGAGTGAACCACACAGTAAAATTCTGGGTAACTAAACCAAAACAATGAGCTGAGAAATGCTAAATAGTTTGGAAGAGTGCCGAGCAGGGTGCTAATTGTCTGTGGGTTCGTCACCAACAGCGACACCTTTCACATCCAGAGTTATTTAATGAGACGGTACAATTAAAAAGTTGATTACAGCAGCTTTAAAGTCACTATTTAAACAAATGTATTTTCCTAACAAGCCAACTGGCATCACAATGATTTGAAGAAAAGTTGCAATGACATAAAAATTCAACACATTCATCTACAGTAGTGGTTGCACTTTACTATACAGACGAATGGTGGCTGGCTTTGTTTGCTGCGCCCACTCATCTCCACAGAGTCACTTCAAAAAGTGGCAAAGATGCGGAAGACCTGCCCTTATAATCACAGAGTCTATCTGCCCGTCTTCCTCTTGAGTCCCAGAGATGGACACAGCTCCACTCTTGTAAACACCGAGAGCCTCGGCTCGCTGCAGACTCCTTGATCTCTCAGAAAAGCCACTCCAGCCGAGGGTGTTAAGACACAGAGCTCTGTTTCTACTTATTACCAGTCATGGTCTCCCTCTGGCAAAACAACATGAGGGGGAAAAAGGGTGGAGACACCCAAGGAGGGAGAGGCTGGAGGTCTAAATTAATCCCACATGTTCCCCAAGAGGAGACTTTCCAGGCGGCCCAGGCCTGCTGGGCCGGTGGGAGGGTGGCGGAGTATAGCAAACTCTGAGCGCACCTCGCTACACTTTCCCGCACTTTTCGCCCACACACTGCTGTGCGCTGAATCCACATGGATCCATTTAGCTCAACTATGGCATCACAAGGCACAATTTACTTTTTTGGCGAGCACCAGAGCTCCAGAAAGTCACTGCTTCAGAAAACCCAGAAGGACTTTAAATAGACAAAGAGGAGAAAGGAACACAGTCACGAGCTGCAACAGCACAAAATGAACCTAAATGTTCCTCCAACTCTTTTGATGTGGAGAAGAAACGACACATTCAAACAAAATTGAGACATTTCTCTCCTGTTTTTTGAGGTATATTAAAATTTGTCACATACAAAAGACTGCACAAACAGAAAATACTAGTTCAAAGCTCGGCAGAAAGAATAAAGGGGAATTTGACAAAGCACTGATTTCTATTAAACCTCAGCATGTGTTGGAACATCATGCTAGAAACATGACGCACAATTTAGATTTATAATCATCTGCTGCTACAGATTAGGATGTTCATACTTTATATTCATATTTAATAAATCATGCTAATTTGCAAGTAATGATCTCACAGTGTTACAATCATATGGTCATATGAAAAAGGTACTTTTGTGCGGAAATTAGAACTCCGTTACAATCAATACATTTATTCTGAGGAATCATGCAATACATTTTCAACAGTACTTTGCATTTTGGAATCTCATTATGCACATGTAGGAATATATTCTGCTCTTTGACCATCTGCAGCCCAAAACCTGCCAGCTGGTT
This sequence comes from Chromis chromis, assembly GCA_900302755.1. Lineage (NCBI taxonomy): Eukaryota > Metazoa > Chordata > Actinopteri > Pomacentridae > Chromis > Chromis chromis. The sequence continues at coordinate 14,772 of OMNN01063906.1, forward strand.
TGAAAGGCATGTTATCTTTAAAAAAGAATCCTAAAACTACACCATTCATCATAGCCAGAAACTGTACAAACAGAAAGAATCATCCGATTTCTAATGTTCTGACAGTCCTTAGATAAATCATTTGTTACATGTGGTTAGAATATAAGCTTGAAATTATGATATTTCACTAAAATCACTTTATTCTACATGTCTCATTTATAAATTTGCCAAAACTAAACCATTTGCTCTGACCAGATTCTGTAAAAACCTACAAATTCTGTGTTTGTTGCTGCAACTGTGAAGCCATTAGTGACTAAGTTGTAACAGTTGTGATACAAAAAATATTTTTAGCTGAATTGGGCTGAGCT
>OMNN01063906.1:15138-61266 GCA_900302755.1 Chromis chromis
GAGGGTATGTTTACACAGAGCAGATGGTTAGGCTTAGGGTTAGAAACAAATTAAAAAATGTAAGTAGTGAAAAGTTTTAACATGTATAGGATTTTCAAAAAAATGTTGCATATATGGATTCTAGATTCTTCCATTCTTTTAAAAAACAAATAACATGTATGATTTATGGCATTATCACTGTGTCATAATGCACAAAAGACATTTTGGAGTTCTCTCTACCTCCAGCTATGGTAGTGCTGTTTCCATAAACATTCCTTAATTTCCCTGAGGAAACCATCCTATGGGATTAATAAAGTTCTATCTATCTATCTATCTATCTATCTATCTATCTATCTATCTATCTATCTATCTATCTATCTATAGGTGCAGGACTTTATGTTGCAGTGAAAAATAAGCCCACAGTGAGTACAAACGTGTTGGAGTTTAGAGGGTTAATACAGTCAGATAAGCTTATCAACTATCAAATATGATCATTAAAATGACCACAGAACCAAACCTGTACATTTGCATTGACCTGATACGTCATGTGGGGTAGTGAGTCGGCCTTCTGCAAGACGGTGGTGGAGTGCCAGGGAAGAGGGTCTGTCAGCATTATCTTAACCTAGTTGTGGTGCAGCGGCACGACGGCTGGGATGGAATGAGATTAAATGACCTGGCCTTTTATTCCCTGGACCTCATTGACTCATCAATACTGATGGTGGCACGTTGCTTTGACTGCATAAAGCTCTGCCACAGCAGCCTGCTGCTTGGCCGTATTCAAACATTGATGGAGGGATGACTAGGGGACGGATCAGGAGTCTTTTTTCTACCGTATAAGTTTGTCTTTGAACATCAGTAACTAACTATACAGCAGTGGCCACACAAAATGACTTGATAACTAATTGTATTAGTTAAATGGCAATAATAGACTAAAGAAATGTTCCCCTGAGGAGTGTTAGCTGGACTTGCTCCAACAAGAACCACTACCAACTTTACTCTGAAGGTACACAACAGCTGGAAATACCTTGGTGGACAGAAATGGCTGATAGATGGCAGGACTGATGTGTACGTCTGTGTGTGTGTGTGTGTATCTTGGATGTACTAGCTGGTCATCATAATTCAAAATTCCCTTTAGAATCACACTCTCCTAGATGATTATTAGACCGAGAAATGCGTCTGAAACCCACATTTGATCCCATTACTGTCAAACTGTCAGCAGCTAAAAATACTGGAGCGGCAGAGTCCAGGTTCAGGTCATGGAGCGACTCCTGCTGCCTCCAAGGTTCAGAATGATTTTCTTTTTCAGAAAATGAACAGAATCCATTCAGGATCAGGTCTGGCTTAGTTCACCATGATGTACAATGATGGCGCAATACTTCAAAGTCATGGGTAACAACTACATCAAACTCATTCTCACAGACATTTAGAAGATAGAGAAAGTCTGAAATAGCTTTTTGTATTGACAACGCATGTGATGAATGTGAATGACTTTCTGAATCCAGAAAACATTCATGGTAGTCCACAAATATCTAAAATGTGACGTCAAAAAGACATGCCACTAAACAGTAAAATAAAAGATTCTCTGTTACAGACCCAGATAAGATAAAAACTAACCCTTTTCATAATGTTCTCTTGATTTTTTTTGAAGTATTGCGACCATGAAATGTAGCTTGCAGGACCTTTTACAGTGTCCTCTCATTGCTATGATCCAGTGGACCAACTACAGATCACTGACACTGTTTCATAACATGTCTTTGGCATTTATTGGCAAACGCGTTCACCAATACGATATTTCTGCAGCGAGCTAATACTGGTCGATACATCTGCCCGAGGCCCCTGAACACCGCCTCCTCTCAACAGAGCTACAAAATAGATGGAAATAACACAATGCTGATGAATTTAAAAAGCAAAGAGAATCTCAGATTGGAGCTACATGATGGTATCAAAGAAGCAGCATTTCAAAGGAATGTTGCTTCTTTATTAATAAACTCAGGACATTTGAAAGGCAGGAACATCACACAGGGACAGAGTCTATTTGCATGTATAAATACCTCACAACGGATACAGTCCATCACTCTGAATTAACTGTGATATTTTTTTTAAAAACAGGAGCCCCACCACACTGTGTAGCCGCTGCCTCAGCTCTGAGGCTGTGGGCCTGCAGGAGCAGGGGATTGATCAGTCTGAAATAAAATTACAGATTGGAAATGTGCCTCGTGGTGAACCATAAACCGCAGTAAAAGAATGAAAATGAACCATAAACCACCACATGGGCCAAACATACAAAAAGTGAGAGAGAGTATAATGTTAAAGAAAGGGAACTTAAGGTCAATATGGTCCCTTCTCCAGTCATTACCGCCCGTCACATTAACTAGCAGAGCAGAAGTAACACAGCTCTGCACTGCGATTGTCAATCTCCAGACCCTCACTCCAAGGTGCTGATGGATGAGGACCTACAGAGGAAATTACATTGTTATCTAATCTGACAAAGCGAGGCACACCTGCTACTGGTTTTATCCCCAGTGAAAAAAAAATACAGCAGTTATCTCTATAGACCAGGAGACTGCACTGCATGGATTTAATGAATGGGCCAGGGGGATATTTTGGCCCCGGTGAGCCAGCACGTCTATCGGCTACTTTTGGCCTCATCGAGATTATCAAAGTTTTATCCTCTGTGTGACATGAGGACAGGATCGCTCCTTATCCACCTCATATGAAGGGCTGAAACCTGATGCTGCTTGAGGACGGGATATTTCAGCGAATATTCCTCATGGCGTGATGGGTAGGACATGATGAAGACGAATATTGATGAGATGAAATTTGCTGCTCTCGTGGGACTCTGAATATTTTTGCACAGCTCACTAGGTTAAAGTTGTGCAAGCAGTTCATTTCTCAGCAGGCTGTACATGAGTATAACATCAGGGAGCCGGAGCGTCTCTGGTTTTTAGATTTGATAGATGCTCGCTCATGAGCACAGACACCGACAGAGCTATTAGGCCAGCTGGCAGTTTCCTCCCTCTGAGAAATGCTCTGCCCTTGCAACATCTCAAACTTGGCAATATGTCCTCAATCACGCATTTAAATAAACAAACTAAACCCAAATCAGCCTCAATGTCATATGAGCAATATTTAAAACAGGCCAAGACAGTCTGGCTCCCACTCTGAGCATAAACAAGACGAGTCAAACCAACAATTCATTTGACTCACAGTCAAACTCCGGGCGCCTCCGAGCCACTAACGTCACGCAGGAGGACCGCGAACGGGCTCTAATGGTCACTAATACCAAGCAGTGAGGCATTAATGATCACAGGCTTGTTTACCGAGGCCCTTGACAAAAAGACGACAGCAGCTCAGCATACATAATCACACGCAGGACGCGGATTAGGATCAGTGAGCAAACATTCAATTATACTTTTAGACCCTCAATTAATATTACACAGAAAACCTCGATGTTCAGAGAGGGTTGTAACCTCAGTGGGAGAATTACCAACACCACTGGACTGGGATATCCCATTTTGAATGTGAGATAAATTTCATCAATTTTATCAAACAGGAAAAACTCATTCTGACTTTTTATCTTAAATGTCTCTAACATGCCTACTAGATGTTCTAATGATTAGCTGGCTCAAACAGTAATTAGTTTGACTTCTAACAAGCTAATGTGGACTATAAACTGAAAATGTTGCGCTTATATAGTAATATGTATCCACCTTGTTAGATGTTTTTGTTGTTGTTGTTGGGTATAGCGTCAAAAATAATGACAGGTGATTATTGGCACATTAGAGGAGGAAAGCTTTCACTGAATGAAATATGGTCTGAATGCAATGACTGTGTATAAAGGATGGACTTTGCCACTGTAGTCCGAAAAGTGAAGCCAACCAGAAGTCTGTTACACTTGCATTCTTTCTAACAGCCAGCAGGGGGGCGACTCCTCTGGTTGCAAAAAGAAGTCAGATTGCATAGATGTCTATGAGAAAATGACTCTACTTCTAACTTGAATTGTTAGCTCAGAAAACATTTACCTAATGAGATTATCTACTCAATCTCTATTTTTAGGATTTTTTAAATACAAAATGATGTTCAATTTGTAAATTATGATCCACTTTAGAATAAAATAGGCAATAAAGAGGGATACGTTTTCAGGCGGGGCTACCTTGTGATTGACAGGTCGTTACTGTATCATCATGCCTAGTGTGCTCGGATTCTCCGGCCGGATCCACCGAATGCTCGTGACTTCTAGCGACGGCTACATTCCAAACAAAAGGCTTCCAAACAGTATTCCACAAAACAATGGGTGGCGTGACATTGGTTACATCCATCTCTTAAATACAGCCCAGTTCTAAAAGTGAACATTCAATCAACATCTTCAAACAGACTGTGAAAATACTTCGACTTTTGAGCCTGTGAACATCTTTTCAAGGTCTTTTCAACATGAAAAAGCTCACTGAGGATGTGAAAATAGCTCGATGAGTAAACCTTCTTTCAATCTATTTAATTTCAGCCTGTAAATAGGAAGCTGTGCATATATTCCTTGGTAAGTGTATTCACCTAGCACTGCTGTGCAACTTATAAAATGATTGCTTATAAATGTTGTAAACAGTGACCTTTGATATGAAAAGAGTACATTTTGTGTCTCAGTTTTAACCTATGCCTTTTCTTTACATCCGTGTTTCTGTATCCCTGTTTCTTAGCTTACCAGAGAAATGCTGTCCGACAAAGTCCCTCTACTGTGTAAATGATTAAAGCCTGATTAACCACTTTGCTTCAGTTTCTTGAATGTTTCAAAGGAAAACAGAAGCTCTGTGTACTGAAGGCTGTAAAATTGCTCATACTGCACAGTTTAGGCGTGACACATGAGTGTGTACCAAGCTATAAAAGTTAAATATAGGAGCACTTGCTCTAACAGCACATCATGGTTTGACTGTCAACCCCATCTTTTGACAAATCTGCACTCTCTCCACTAACACGTCGGAAATACCTTTCAAAATCTCGACAAGAACCTCGGAGTGGGGCACGAACGTAAAACAAAGCATTCGGTGGCATCTGAATGAAGTCCGATTCAATGGATCTACAGTGAAAAGGAGGAAACAGATGTGGAAGCTGAAGATTAGATTCCTGTCTGGCCTGTTCTGTGTGCAGCTCTGCTCTCAGCTTGGTGATATGCAGGCACCAACCCACTACTGACTGCCGCCCTCATAATTCACCTCCACGCAGCAAAAAACTGCTGAACGCAGGTCTTGTCCACATGATCAATCGATTGTTTCCACACATCTCAACGCGTACTCTAAAGTGTGGACTATTAGGCTCAGCAAGGAATGATAATGTGCCGGCCGTGCAGTGCTGCTTCCTGGACAGGTTATCCATTTGGCATATGGTCAAGGAGGGTGATTAAGCCATTCTGAGGAATTACTCAAAGGTAAAGGAAAGCTTCCTCAGTGCAGCCACACGGAGCGGGGACGAATTTAGCCCCAGTTAGAGGTCTAAGCTACACTATAATAGAATCTCTTTACAGTCACAGATAAGGGGATGATATTATGACGGCTAAACCATGACTAAAAGCTTAATATATCAGCAGTATTCTTTTGTGATGAGTCGTGGTCATGCTGTGGGGAAATATAAATAATTCTGCACTAATGTGTTCTAATTCAGTCTCTGTGGGAAAGACAAACTGTGAAACGTCAGTAAGCCAAACTCGGCAACACACCGTGAACAGTGTGTGTGAGTGTGTGAGCCAACGCTGCAGCCTCAGGTCTCATCCTCCATTGCCCATATGACACCGAGTGGCCTGCTGGCAACACAGAGACCTTTAACACACTGCGGCCCAGGAATAAAAAAAGATTAGTGTCCCTGGCATCCTGCGTATACATGTGCGTATACGAGGGACTGGTATAGTTCCTTAGCTTTAATCCCTGATTGTTATAGCTTGTGGCTGCTACATTCCTGCTTTTGCACTTGTTGCATGTTATTTTGGTTTAGAGATTCCAGATAAAGGCTTACCGCTGCTCCCTGGCCTGCACTGTAACTGTGTAGCTTTTTCACTGCAGCCAGGCCTAGACTGAGCCCAACATAATGGACTCTATGTGTGTTTGAGAATGAGGAGGCATGGCCTAGTTTGGACGTGTACTGCTCCCCAGGGGGTTCCATTATACACAACTCAATCCTCTGGGCCTTTTACTTGGAAATGAAGGAGCAACAGCGTAAAGTCTTAATCCCCACTCTTGAACCATCTGCTCAGGGATGAACCTTAAAGTGTAGTGTGTCATGAACTCCAGCAAATAAAAAAAAGGACTAATAACGCTCCAAAAGGTGTTACGGGAAGCAAACGCTCTCATTTCTGCTATGTGCCAACGGTATGACTGGACTGCAGGGCCCATACTATAATCATAATACATCCACTCCGTATCAAGGCTTGTAAATCAGGCCATTTGTTTATGCAAAGCCCCAGAGAGTACGCCAAGGAGTGCTGGGATTTTTAAAGATACAATCCAACCTAGCAGCCCACAAACACCATATGTTTCCTTCAGTCTCGGGCACTGACCTGAGACAGAGAATGTAAAACCACCCAGAGTCCAGCTAAAGCATTTTCTGAGTCATCCTGCAATCATCCAGGTGGCATGAATCCTGCACATGCTGCATCTTATTTAAGCTTATTTTGGAAAAATCGGATACAGCTATCTGTCAAAAGGCACATTCACACACAAAATTCCGTTCACGGCAACTATTAATCAAAGAATATGTGTCCATCTCTACATCTAACATGTTTCCTATTGGCAGCTTTGACATATGGTGTTTCAAATGCTGCGAAACCTCCCATTCACATTCAGCAGGCAGTCTACACAGGATGGAAACTGGTGCGATTCATCCTTCTGGTTGTCATCTCTAGGTCAGAGGTTCCCACAATGATTTTCAAACCCCCTCAGGGTACGCCGCGGATATGAGATTAAGCACGATGTGGATTTCATTGATAATCCATTCACCTGAGGTATGAGGGAGGGATGATTCAGAGCAGAGACGTCACTCGGTCTGCTGTTATCACTGCTTCCTACAGTGCCAGCTCTGTGGTACAGCCACAGCTCTCACCTCCTCATTCATCAGATGGAGGGTTTATGGGATGAAAGCTACTTGGAGGGGGGGGTCCTTCATAGACAATGTAATCAACCTGATTGCTGCTGCTGTCATCAGAACATGGAAATCACTTTAGCTGCATATCTGCTTTTTGAGGGAATAGGCTAAAGACCTGTTGGCCCCAAATCCTCCCTCCCTCCAAGGGAAACCCTCAATGACTGTACTGGTGTGTGAGGCATGGTGGTAGATGCAGTGATCCTAAGCTGGGCACCCATGCAAGACTGTGATTACAGAGCTTCTGAGCAGATCACTGGGACCACTGGTGTCCCAACTGAGTGAACATGAATCAACTCTCTGCTGGGCAAATACGTCCATTCTAACTGTACCAACAACTGCCTGCGGCGTTTCTTCAAAGGGAAGTGTGTATTTGCGGCCTAAGCTGCGGTCTCCTGCACGATCACAGCCTCGATAAACTTGCATGGCTTATTGGAAGTTTGCCTGGCAGGTATTATGGCTGAGCGCTCTGGCTGAGGGTTGCACAAGGAGGCAGCGGATAAGGCTGCTTTTACCAACCGCTGCTGGGGGAAGAAATTCTCCCTTCAAATACCTCTCATCCCACCCAAGTGACTGAATCCACCCATGCAAACTTCCAGCCACAATCCACTCCTGCCCTGTGCAGTCTTGAAGGAGGGGGAGAGGCACACAGTTTGCGTAAATCCCGGCACGCACCGACCGAGAACAAGAAGAAGCGATGCAAACTTACGTGAAAACGAAAAATAAAGTGGTCGATCCCACAAGGAGTGTGGCAGCAGTGGACACTGGGATGTATTTGGTGGGTTTAAATCTCTTTCCAGCGCTGTTGGGCATTCTGTAATTTCCACATTCCTCAATTATTTATTCCGATTGGAGTCGCATGTGGAGAAAAAGGGAGATCCAGTGTGCAATATGTGCGCCTTTCTATGGCTCTGAGAGGCACGACCAGTCCGTGTTTGCTATCGTTGAAGCCGCATAGATCCTGAGACAGACAGGCAGGGATACATGGAGCTCTGTGAAAGCCTGGAAATCCCACCCTTACAATCCAGCCCACTGGTGAGGTCACTGAACCGCTCGAAAAGGTGGAGCCTCGCTGCAAACCCTCAAAGCGTCTTTAGAGGAACCTTTTCGGAGCCGTAATGTAGGTAGATTACACTGTATTATGGTTTTTACGCAGGATTATTTCACCATTATAAAAATCTACTTTCATCAAAAAATACTCACCGACTCTATCGATTATGCTGAATATGAAATTAATGTATTTTCAAAATGTCTCAAAGTTTAAGAACACCAGCTGATGGGCTGCACTGCATGCATAGAGCAACACCAAACTCCATTTAGAATCTGTCCATTTAATTATAGGTTTGATCATTCACTAGCGTACACATATGTGCAAGCCAGTCATAGCTGATTTTTTAAATGGTCCACTTCCACTCTCAAATTCGGTGTAGTTATTGTGTACCAATATGCATCCTTTGCTATCACTTCCAGCAAAAATACAACACTATCTAAAGGAGCAGGATCATCCAATTATGTGTGGATATGAGCGGTTTTAAAGTGGAAATTAAAATAGTAATAGAGCATCTCAGGAGCCCTCCACTGAAATGCAGCATGTTGAATGGAGTTCAGAGCCACTCCAATAGCCATGGGTTTATCAGGGACTACAGCGCCCTCATGTGGCACAAATCAGAATTTAAGCGAACTTGCTAAAGCTAACAGTTTTGTCTCGGACCGGCCGCCGTAATGTTTGTATGAAACTGCTCAGATTAGCTTGCTATCTTTTGTACCGACAGTATTTTTAGTCTCACCTAAGAGCCGCCGCCTGGTAGATCGGTTTACAACCCAAACTGAGTTTTTTCCACCTTGCTGGAGTTGGAATTAACTTACAGCCGCCATTTAGCAGCAGTAAGCCGAAGATTTGTGAGGAGAACCAGCCGTACACTTTATTAACAGCACCCCGTTGAGCACGGCTAATTAGCTAGCATTAGTTGGCTCGTTGGGCGGCTCGCAGCATGTCGTACAGGAAAACTTTGAAACTTATTTGCGGCTTCGCTGGAGGCTCCGCCGTCCTGTTCGCTGCTGCCGCCGCCGCCGACTCCCGCGGTTACTTCGGTGAGCAGCGCGGAGAGGCGGCCGGTCGGTGGTCGAGATTCACCGTCCTTCAGGCTGCGCAGCCGGCGTGGACACCTGCCAGCCACACTCCAGCCCCGACTGGACACGCCTGGGACTTCAACTGGGACAAGTAGGTTCTTGGACACACAATGTCTCTTGTCTGTTTGGCTGTCTGACTGCAGCTAGCACCGTTATATTTCCTCCATTTTCCTCCCGTCACTTCTGTACAGAAGGTCGCGTCAAATAGTTCAGATTAAGCTGTCAGCCGTCAAGCTAAGGTTGATTTAGGGGAATGTACACGATGAAGAAAGTTAACTTTTTAAAATGAAATTAACTAACATTGGTGTTTTGGATATATCCCGAATATAAGGGAGGATCCTAAGGATTTGTGAGACGTCGTGATCGTTATTCCTGGACATACAGTGCTACTGACAATAGTGTTTGTTTTAAATAGCTACTTTTAAAAACTGAGTTTGGTATAGGGATTTTCCAAACCAGAGGTGTGAAAGTTCCTCATACTGATCATGATTTTCAACCATAGCTGTGGTGTTAACCCAGTTTTCCATTCCTCAAGTTAACCATGTCAGACAAAGCCACCCCTAATCTCAATATCCCCTCGTTTTAACCCTGTCCAGGAGAGACCCATCTGCTCTGTCCAATGGGAAGAAGAAGGAACGTGCAACTGAAGACCCCACCTCAGAGCAGGACAACGGCAAGCCAAAAGCCACACGCAACATCCTCCTCATCAGACACTCCCAGTACAACCTGAGTGGGAACAGTGACAGGGAGAAGATCCTCACTCCACTAGGTTCTTATCTCCCATTTTATCACCTGGGAAGTCTGCAGAGTGATTTCAAAGAGACAATCTGTGATTGTGTTTCAGCATCCGTGTACTGTAGCACCCACTTGTTGAAGGAACAGTCTGTGTTTGTTTGCACATTGTCCTAAAAGTCTCTGACAGACCAGCCATTGTCTTTCCACATCCAGGCCGCGAACAGGCCGAGTTGACGGGCCAGAGGTTGGCAGCGCTGGGACTGAAGTATGATGTTCTGATTCACTCCAGCATGGCCAGGGCAACAGAGACTGCAAATATCATCAGCAAACACCTGCCAGGTAGTAAGTAGACGCCACACCGCCAGGCTTCTTACCCTCATAGTGCTGGAAAAATGTGAGTTAAAAGTGAATTTGATATTTTGTAGTTGTTTGATGTGTATCCAAAAGGTGTTAGCATTACTGGGGCTCCATAATATGTTTTCTGATATTGCAATGTGCGCATACACAATAGTCACATTGTAGGAAGTGCAATGTGAAGTAAGGCAAATGAACTCAAACACATGCTACAACCCTGTCTTTCTGGTTAATATAAAAAGCAAACTTGCACGGCTCCAATTTTCCATGACTAATCTACGAGAGAGGTCTGTCTGATGGAACACAGTGTACGGAGATTTAGGGGTTCTTGGGTACGCAAAGTTTTTTTCAACAAGAAACAGGACTTGTTGTTAGGAGGGAGCTCTGGTTGCACAAGGAAATGCAACATCTGTTGTATGAGAAATAATTCAGCAACAGAAAGGACGAAATCGGGTACCCTGTCAGCGGTGTTTTGCAGTTGGTGCCACTACTCGAGGCAATTAGTTTGACCATTTAATCAGTACAACAAAGCTTTTTTTTCACCTTTTTCATAATTATGTTGTATTTTCTTCACAGATGCACGCCTCTACAGAATCACTCCAATCATTCTAGAGGGATTAATTATTTATAAATACAGTTGTTAAAGTCATCTGGTGGAAATTATTGTACTTTCTTATATCACAGGAAAACAAAATCTTGTGTCGTCAATTTTTATAAAAATATTTTGCAGCCCTAGGCATTATCTTTATAGTTCTAAACTATAAATTGACATATTGTGTCCTGTTAGTATTTCTTATTCAGCAACATATATTCTGTACAGTAAAGCCCATGCAGAGTTACTGAACATCAGAGATGCACATTAACATTTGCTTCCACTCTAAACGTTATACTGGTCCAGGAGTGGAGCTGGTGAGCTGTGACTTGCTGAGAGAGGGGGCACCCATTGAACCAGTTCCACCTGTCACTCATTGGAAGCCTGATGCTGTGGTGAGAGAAGCTACACCCGCTTTACCTCTAGAGCGGGCTGTAGGCCGGATTTTCTGTATTTGCACATTTTTATTTTGGTAACTTTTTGTTGCCCACATGTCTGTGCAGGTGTCCTGTCGAGTGCTTGTTTAGGCTTACAGCTGCAAAAATCAGCCAATTCCAGCCAATACATCAGTGCACTGCTACAGGAATGAGTGATAGAAGAGTTAATTTCCAAAATGTCAGTATTTAAAGGAGTCCAGCAGCTGATCTGTCATTTTTAATTGGTCTTTACTCTGGATAATCTATTTACCCAGCTACCTACAGTAAAAAAGTGGTCGACATTAATGTCTGGAAAATCCCAAATAGTTAATAACAACCCTGTAGACATTGATTATTAATGTGAGACTAAATGTAGCTACTAACATTTCCCACAGACTTCAGTGCAGCAGCACTTGTCTGCTTTAAGTGATTCAGTATTGATTTAGCCTTTGTTTAAAGGAGTGTGCTCTATATAGCACCATTTTGGAATGAAACTCTTCATACATTCCCTACCATGCACAGCAGCGTCATGTATTGACTCTGTACTGACTGAGGGGTTCAAACAGAACCCCGACATGTGACAAAGGTGGCTTTCAACCTCTCTACCGTCCTCCAGCAGTACCACGAAGATGGAGCTCGCATTGAGGCAGCCTTCCGCCGCTACATCCACCGGGCTGACCCCACGCAGAAGGAGGACAGCTATGAGATCATCGTGTGTCATGCCAATGTCATCCGTTATTTTGTCTGCAGGTTTGTGTCGTCGGCGGACTCGTTTGTCGCGGCTCAGCTGAGGCCACAGTTTGGCCTCGTTGCTCTTTGCTTTGCTAACCACTGTGTTCAGACTATGCTGTAACTGTTTCTAGATTTTGTGCTTCACTTGTGTCATTGTGCCGTCACTAGAAGTCTTACTTTCTTGCTGAGAGTGAGATTAGATGGATATGACTAAGTGCATTCCCCGAAATGTCAAACTATTTCTTTAAAAGAAAATTACTATTCTTTTGTGTAAATATTGTAGCTGCTGCATACAACCGTGTGCACTTGTTGACCACGAGAGTTACTGACTGTATTGTCTCTGGTTTAAAAAAAAATAACATGGAACTGTATGGAAAAATCTTTTAAACAGAATTCTGCAGTTTTTTCACCAAAACTATTTAACTGAACTTCAGTTTCAGCAAGTTTCCTATCTTCTAAATGACTACTTTGCGGACAATAGAACTAAAACATCAAGTTGTCTGTTAACTAGGACTGCAGTGCCCCCTATTCAAGATGCTTGTTCAACTATTCACTCAGCTGTTCACATCTTTTTGTTGTTCTTCTTAGGGCGCTGCAGTTTCCTCCAGAGGGCTGGTTACGCATGGGCTTGAACAACGGCAGCATCACGTGGCTCACCATCCGCCCCAGTGGCCGGGTGGCCCTTAGAACTCTGGGAGATGCGGGATTCATGCCGCCGGACAAGTTAACACGGACCTGATGGCCCAACAACACGGCATGTTTCTCTGGGTTGCAGGGTCAAAGCTCAGTTTTCTCCTTAAGTGTCTTGAAAATGACTTTTGATGTTCTTATTTTGTAACTGAACTACCATCATGTGATCAGAGACTATGGTGGTGGTGTTGTGATTACTTCCCGTGCCATAGAACGCCAGCAGAAGTGATTAACAGCTGCATAGCAACTCCTCCTGAATGTAACTGATGATTTTTACACAAATGACTGATTTTTAAACCAAAAAAAAAAAAAAGAAGTTGTATTTGTATAGCTGTTGTCCATGCAGTTCATTCTGTTAGCTTTACGTGGCATTCCGGTGAGGATTGTGTGTTGTATGGTGGAGTTGTAGTAAATAAAAAAAAATGAATGCCTCAGTTTTTGTCCCACTTGTATGTTTCGCTGATATAAAACAACTGGACAAAAGCACACCAACACATGGACAGTAAAGTAGGAGTGATGTTTTATTGATTAGTTGGAAAGCAAATGAGGTCTAGACATACAGAAAGAGAAGTCACCATGAAAGTTAATTTTTAATAAAGCACAGAATGCTAAAAGCACAAGAAGCATGTTTTAAGTTTTTTAGGTGCATTTTTGCAAAGTTCCACATTCAGAAACATTCAGAGACCAGAATTAGATCTGTTGTCACCTGAGAGCACGAGGATGACGATACAATCTTCTCAGTGAAGTAGTTTGTGCTCTCGGATAAAGGTTCAGTTCACCAAAACGAAAAAAAGAAAATTACATTCAGAACACTTGTTTCCTTCAACCTAAGTGGAGTGGCAATCTTAATAGTTAAGATAATTGGCTTTTTTCGTCCTACATACAGCTGAGAAGCCCTCGCACAGCTGTGAATTTATCCCCATCTTACACATAGCTTGGATACAGCAGGTTTTTGCACCACCTTTCCACCTTTAGACTTGACAAGTTGTGGAGAACTGCAAGAACGTGCCGTATTTACATGAGATTACTGTAAGCCAATTTGAAGCACCCAAGATATTCCTGACACACAACTTTGGGCAATAAAGCGCTATTTTTTTTTTTTTAAATTAACACTGAATCAAATTACTTCTTGTAATGTAAAAAGGGTTGCAAGTACTGCTAATCCCACTGGGAATCAGCTTCCAACTCTATGCAGCGCTCAACTAATCAGCTGTGTTCGCTGTAAGCATAAGGCAGTTTCTGTTTTGTTAACAAGATGGTCATAGTAGGCCATAGTAAGCTGTTAAATAGATCAGGGTATTGTTGCTATTGAGTTAGTTTTGGAGTCTTTCTGCCCCCTAGTGGTTAAAAATCACTTAATACAGCTTTAAAGTGATATCAGACTGAGCTTTTTTTTTTATAGTTCAGCCCAGTCAAGTCAAATTTAAAATAATACTTTACTGATGGGTGTGTTTTGTCATTCATACACTGTGGGAGATGCTTGTGATCAAATATTTCAGAGAAACAAAAAATTGCACCGTCTAAGGCTGCCGTTAGTGGCAGAAAGGAAAAGTCAAGACATGTCCAGGAACCACCAAGAAAAGATGGAAAATGTATGCATTTATTTAAGAACAAAATAAAAACATGGAGAACTGGTCCATCACTTCAGAAAATTAAGGCAATTCCTGAACTGAGGAAAAACATAGGAAATGGCAGTCGGTTTTAACACCATTAATAAAAACATTTAATTTTTGTGCTACTGACCAACATACAAAAAATAATTTTTAAAATATTAACATTTTACTTTTTTTTAAGAACACCGTCAGTGACAGAATCCTGTTGAGGATTCCACACTAAAGTTTTAGTGACCAACTAACTTTGGGGAGTGTGGCTTGTGTTCACGATATTCAAAAAAAGTTGACTCAGGCTTTGATACAGGTGCTTCACACTTGCCACAAACAACATTACCATCAATTCAACATGGTCCACACCCATACAGTACATAAATTATCAAGGTTTCTTTTTTTTCCTTTTTAAAGTCTTGAGTTTACATCACAACCCAACGTGATGAGATTTCCTGTATTACATAGGAGTAGTACCATACATAATTAATACAAATCTTCCAGACACTTGTGCATATTTCTGTTAGGTTTGTGGTTTCTGAGCTCTGGTGTGACCACCTGGGTGCAGCTGGGTTTGTGGTGGGGAAGGAAGGCGGGACTTGGAGAGGGTATGGCCGCGGTGTAGAAGTAGGAGAAGGAGAGGGCAGTTAGACTGATGGCTCGTTCAAGTGCTTGAGGCGGATGCGCTGGATGTAGCTAACATTGGCAGGGCTGTAACGGCTGGGGCTGAAATCTGGCGAGGCAGCGTGCCGGGCAGGACTGAAGCGGCCGGTGGGAGACATCAGGCCGCTGATGGGGGAGCCGGGAGTCTGATGCTGCATCCTGAGTCGAGGTTTTACCACCGCAGGGCTAGGCCAGCTAGACAATACACATCAACACCAGTCAGTAGTCACATTTACAGCTTTATATTGTTGTAGAAGATGTTGGAACTGGCACTACTGCTTTGAAAAGGTTGAACTTGGCACTTTTTCTCCTTATTATAAAAAAATGCGACACAAAGTATTTGCCAATTAGAAAAGTAATATAATCTACAAAATGTTTTAGACAAATCACATGAGGCTGTCCACCTCAAGAAACAGATTTTTGATAACTATTTCAGTTTAGTTCAGTGTGAATGTACATGTGAATGAACTGCTCTGCTCTTTCTTCTTTATTTCTTCAGTCTGGATTTGAATGGACAGCTTTGGAATCTGAACTTGGCTTGGCCATTATATATCTAACCTGACATTTCACTGGCAAAAATATAAAACTAAATATAAAGACTGTAGTATGTTTTCCCCATTAGCATCCTTCTTCCATAGATTCTTGCTGAACCAATGACACTCGTTGCCGAAGAGATATCAGTGGGCTCAAATGAGATGATGAGCAGGTGGTCGTAGCAGACTTGGAGTTCAATAAAATAATCTATCTAATAAACTGATCATTTCAAAGCAAAGTTATATGTGGCAACCTGCAACTTTATTGAGTTGACTCATAACCCATGGGTTGGGCAGGTTTGGGTATGCTTCATCAAAATTATCATGTAGTGAAAAAGTAGTGTTCTGACTAAGTTATTATTAACTTACAGAAACACTGAAGGCAGTAGACTAGGCTGTGATTACTAGTCCACCACCTCGACCTCTCAGTGCTACTGTCTCTCTCTGAAACACATGCACTGTAGGGTGCAAATCCTTTCAAGCTTTGGCTGTCGATGGTCTGAATTACCAAACTATAAAGTAACCCACAGATACAGTTTTTACTATAAATGTTGGCTGTAGCCTGTGAGTGGAGCAGGTAATGTGACCCAGGAAATTAAGCTGCACTGACCGCACTGCGCTCAGCTGCTACAGTTACACATAATGCAAGGTTAACTTAAAATGGCCCTGCTTGTAGTGTTTGTGGCAAACCCTGCCAATCCGCTGCGTAAGCAATGCATCACTGCAATATGGCATCTCTGTATTAGTTTAAGATAAAGATGAGCGTCTCTTTGCAATTTCTGAATAACCTGGTATAGTGTAATACCTTGACACTGCCCAAGCCTAGTCTGAACACTGTCTCTTGATTTTTTTATAAGCAAATAAACATTCAAGAGATATTAAAGGTTAATAGTATATTTAAAAAGTATCTGTAAGACTGTACATGTGTCAACATGGTCCATGCACTTCTCTAAATTAAATCTGAAACTGAAATGTTTCCCTACACAATAAATATTTATTACAGTTTAGCCTTTAATCCAATAATCTAATTAAATCAGCCACTGAGACCAAAAACAACAACAACACTTTTTATACCTGGACAGCATCAAACACAGTAAAAATGAGTAGACCCCTAAAAGAGGGGTACATGCATTGCAATAAAATATCACCCTTGCCTACTCACCTCTGCATGTCTGAGGCAGAGTACGACTTCATTGTGCTCTTCCACTTATGAATACTGGGATACTTCTGGGGATCGATGTCTGTGGCCTCTATTGCTGACAAGACCTCTCTGTCCAATTTAGTTGGTAAATCCCTGGAAAAGCGCAGAAGATTAATCAACAACATTATTATGATGAAATGTTTTCATCACAGTAACTCATAAATGGAGTCTTTTGTAACTGGTTGCCTGTCACATTGCGCTAACAGGAGTGTTAGTCAGGTGGTGGTGCAGCATGCTTGTCTGGACTAGAATAAAAGACTACAGAGCCCCAAAATAATCAGATTCACTACTTAGATTGTTAGGCATAAAGACTCTGACTTGTAAAACATTATCTGGGACATTCTCTATCTGGCTGGCTGTAAAGTCTCAGACATCTAAGCCAACACTCTCTGTAGAGAAACAAGTATGACTCACCCATCAATAAAAAGTCCTCTTCTAATGTGCGGTGGGGTCCTGGGCAGGAACTCATGGGAGTTATCCAAGGACTTATAAGAGGACCCAGAGGATCCTGAGCTGCTCAGGTCCCTGCCCCCATGGTCCCATGATTTGGACCTAGCACAGAAGTTGCGCACCCCTGACACAGACCCCCTAGTCCTACCGAGCACCTCTAGACTCTCCTCTGCTTCAAAGTACTCCTCTGAGCTGCCACTGCTGCGCCTCTCCTCTGTGCCTACTCCCTCTGTTCTCCAGCCTGGCCCATCCATGGCCTCCCCATCCTGACTGCTGTGACCAAGAGACAGGCGGTTCAGCCCGGAGCTCAGGTCGGTGGCTGAGGAGGAGTTGTAGGAGTCCCGGACCTCCCTGTGCCGGTTCCCGCCACTGCTCCTTCTCTCCCTGCAGCTGGTGGGACTATCCAGTGGCTCCTGCAGTGACATGCGCTCAAACTCCACCATGAGATTGGAGATAGGCGACAGCAGGCAGGAGGAGGACGGGGAGGTGCGTGGGCACACCTTTTCTCCATTGTGAGTCCTATCTCTAGAGGAGGAGCATACCCCGTTTTTGCAGACGACACCAGGTGACAGGAGGCCGTCGTTGCAGCAGCACAGCAGGTCCTGCTCAGCAGCGGTCTCGATCAGGTCGGCCCCGCGGTGGTGCAGTGCAATGTGGAACTCACGGCCACCCACAGCTCCCTTCAGAACGTCCTTGGATGCAGCAGAGGAGGTGATGCTGGTGAGTGCTGCGTTCTGCCGGTTCTTCATCTCCTCAAGGCTGATATCATCACCCTCGTCCAGGAAGGCACCAACAGAAATGGAATTGCAGAACTTCTTGGGCTTACCTGCAATCAAGGATAATGAATAACCAAAGCAGACTTGTAAACTAGTCATTATTAGTGTAATTCTTTATATGACTCAAACTATGAAGCTTTGCAAAATTCTTTGTTCATTTCATATATGACAAGAGGCTATGTCTAAGAGTGTTACAGAGATTACACTGCAGTGCCACCTAAAATCAGCTAGGGAGGATGATATGAACTGAGTGCATGAGTACTTAGAAATTTGTACTTGCAAATTCCTTGATATATAAAGCAGGTGAGGGTACCTGGAGAGGGAGTTTTAAACCTGTTGCTGGTTTCATTCTCTCCTGCCTCTTCATGAGCCCGTGGGCTGAAATCCTTCTTGCTCAGGTACTCTTCCAGCTTACGGAGCCCCTCAGCCGATGACAAATCCACAAAACTTTCCAGGAAGTCCCAGTACTCTGCCCAGGGGTGGCCCATCTCACGAGCAAGGTCTCTGTAGATAGAAGATGACCTTTTCTGTTAGTTTGTCCACCCCATTCATATCAATGAGGGTAGGCTAAATACCTAAACACCTCAAGACTAGGGATAGCCGATGGAGGCTTTTTTTTTACTGATCAGTATCGGCAAGAACTTGAATAGTTTTATCAGTAATCAATGACACAAATTGAGCATGGCAGACATTTGTCCTGTGCTGATATTGATTAGTCAATGGATACATGATTTGGCCGCAAATGTAACTGTGATACATACACTACTGAGATATAGGAATGCTAATCAGTCCAAACAGGGTGTATGCAGACATTTTCAGGACAGCAACTGTAGAACCACACTTCTAGGACCTGTGGTTTTCACGTTAACCACTGAGCTGGATAGTAATAATAATAGCTGGCTGCAAAACCGACTCTTAGCTTGTTTCTTTATTTATGGAGCCATTGTGAGATTTTGCCAAGCCCCACTCCGTGTTGATGATAATTAACTATAGCAAGCACATTCATTCAACTTCAGAAGATGATAAAAGCATGTGGACATGGTCAGAGAGTGTGTGTGTGTCTGTCGTTCTCTATCCCTAAGAATGTGTCATGTTGATCCATATTGGACAAAAACGTGAACGACGTACAGTTTATTAAATATATCAATGCTATATCTTTTAATGCCCATTAACAGTTATGAAGACAAATAAAAGCAGAGTAAGGTTTTGGACGTACCTGCCCACTCTCTCTGCCCCTCGGTCAGGGTCAGACTTAAGAATGTGGTGGAACAGATCTGCTCGATCTCTGGGTGGCGTCTTCCAGGACCGACGAAAATCATCTGCCTGCAGTAGAAAGACAACATGGTCCATCACAAAGTGTTTTAATGGTGCTTTTGACAAACTCAGACAGTTTACCAGCTAAAGAACTTGCTTTAGAAGGGCTCAGTGGGCCAGCAAAGGCTGTGACGGTCATCACGGGATCCATGGGGCTTCTTGTGTGTCGCTGGATCAGCGAGAGACTTTCTGAGGATTCAGGTGACCATGGAGCACCAATGATGGGCTGAGAGGTGTTGTCGGTTGCCCTCAGCAAAGGGATATAGCAGCGATCTGTGAGGCAACAGAAAGTTTAGATAACATGCTCAATGGACATGACTCTCATGCCAACACTTTACAGATCAATGGCTGCATATATTTTTGTGAAGCTGGCACCAGTGGGAATCAAACCTTAAGCTGGGAGTGTACTTCAGAACAAAACCCTAATTTTGTGTGTTGCCAAATGGCTGTTGCATATGGTGCTGTCAGTCTGTCCACAGGACAGTAAGTAAAGGCAGGGGTTAAACTGAGATTTGTGAGGAAGGGGAGCCCTTGTCCAGCTAGATTCGGGCTCACAGGACCGAACTGCAGACAGTAGATATAGGGGCGATATCTTTAGAAACAAAGTAGTTCCACTAAAAACTGTACACGTGATGCGGATTGTCCACAGTAACAATGATTCCGTTTATGTAAACAGATGTTGCAGTTGATTTGGTGACATTTCAGAGTCACGTGTCTTAGAATACATCTTACTATCTAAATAGCCAGATACCACTAAGATACTTATTTTCTTGTATCTTTATTTTAATATGTTACTTTCTGTAGCTTTTAGTAATTTGGATAAAGTGACATTTAAAATTGATTTGAAGAAAAAAAAGACTGTAGAAACTGCAAATTTGTACAAAACTGTTCAACTGTTAAGTTGTAGAAAAGTATTTATGTTAATAAGGCTAAGTACAATCACAACACCACGGCAAAAGATACAAATAGTTAATGAAGTTAGCACTGCTAGTGCCACCTGTGTAAACTGTGCACAGCCCTTCTCTGTCTAACCACAGTATGGGTCCTGATGCTATGTGATGCAGGTGTCTTTTTTTTTTTTTTTTTAAGGGAAGGTGACATTTTGATGGGAGTTTTTAAGATTTGTGTGGGAGTTGACGATGCTGTGATACTGCAGGAGACGGAGCTGAGCAGGGCATGATTTGGATTTCAGAAGGCAGAGCTCAGCTTGGAGGGCTCTGTCCCAATTTAACCTCCCGAGTAGAAATACACAGTATGCAGGACTTCATGCCAGCCATGCTCACATGGCAAATTCAAGACTAGTCTTACACTGCAACTGTCAGATCAACATATTTACAACCCTTTCAGCCATCTGAACAAAAATACACAGCTTGTGATGTAAAGGGATTTGCAAGACAAACATGTTAGTAGTTTACTCAAAAGTACCCCCAGACAATCACAGTAAACCATTTACACCAGCTCAAAGCCAGTTCTTACTATGAGCCAACAGGAATTATACTATCACAAACCACAACCAAATTTAAACTATAACATGTGAAATGCGGTCGCTTTTTAACCAGACCACTCGGAGTGCATATACCCTAAAAGAGCCCTGGACTGTCTTTCAGGAAACTGGGAAGAATAGAAACACAAACTTTTAATGTTAGTTAGAAATGTGCATATCCTTACCCTCCAAGTAGTCACTTATCTTCTGTTTCACTTCTTGGGTTTTATTTTTCCTGCTACAAATAAGCTGTGGAAAGAAAGAAAACAAAAGAAATAATGATGCATGTACAGACATGCAGCTGCTGCTGGAAAGAATTTGCGCATCTAAGTTTAGCTTACAATGTTCAGTGAGTGATTGTTGCCAAAAGATTTCAAAAGCAAGCTAAAAGGTCACAGCTTAAAAACCTGAGTGAGCATAACTGCACCTCCCTCAACAACTACAGCCAGGATGGCAGTGTTCATCAGCAATGTGCAAGGCAGAGTAGCTGCTTGACAGCTCCCAGAACTATAATTCCTTTCTGAGCATTAACCCCCGGCAATGACAGCCCAGAATATGCTAAATATTTTTCTTACTCCGTATGTATGTGTGAATAAGGTAAATAAGGTTCCAAATATAAATCCTTACATCACTAGGCTTCTGGCCATCCTTGTTCTTACAGTTCTTATCGACGTCAGGATGCGAGCACAGGACATTGACCACATCTGGGCACCCAAACTTACAGGCAAAGTGAAGCGGTGTTTCAAAGCCCTGAAACATGGAGAAAGAAACAAAGCAAGAAATAACATGAACACAGCCCACTGACTACATTTGGAAAGAATGCAATCTGGTTTAGCTTGTTAGTACTGACAGCCTTATCTGGAGTGTTGAGGTAAAGATCTACAATGTAGCGGATACGTTTCTGCAGCATGACTTCCTGGTCATCTGGGTACATGAGGCGCATGAACTCTGGATTTTCCAAGGTATCCAGCATCAGCTGAGCGATCCCTGCCTGGTTCTCCTTTGCCGCCACATGCATGACATTGTACCGGCAGCCCTCCTGAACAGACAAAAGAACAACTGTATGCATCAGGACATAATCCTCTTTAATCTGTTGTCAGCAGGAAATGGTGCTTAATTTTGTCCAAAAGCAGCATCAGGCCTTAGCTTCACCTGCTGAATTTAAGGATTTATCACCCTCCACTGATTGTATATTTAATGACAGGGGGCTTAAGGAACAATAGTTATTCATAAAGGTGGCATCAAGTTGGTTTATAGACCGACCTAATGCATTTAATTTAAAACAAACAGAAAAAGATTCTCATGAATGAATTTATATACCGACACCAAATATTTTCTGTTAATATACACATCCTGGGTCATTTTATTTTTGTCTTCATCTCAGAAACTACAAGCTTGACACAGGCAGTAGCTGGAAGGTTGGCGCTGACATGGAAAAGATGTTTATGCACCAACAAATGACAACGCTCCAAGCCAGGCTAAGCTTCTCTATTAATAGCATGAGTTTCCAGAGTTTGTGAAACCATAACTGTACCATTATAACAAGCTCAACACAATTCAAGCTTTATGAAGGACACGGCTGATAGAAGGTCTATAGAGTAACAAATATAATAAAACTGAAAAACACGAAGAAGAAAGAAGTAAAACACTCTACAATGATCAGATATTTACATACAGACAAAAACAGCAGGGATTTACAAAATCTACAAACATCTAATATATGAAACTTGGTATTACAGCAGACCAGGAAGATACACTGACATTATCAAATGTACTTTAACTTCTGGAGGCCTTTTGCAGCAGCCTCACACCGTCATTCTAAGTCTCTGTCAACTACCTCCTTTGTATCAATACCACAGGTGGGCAGTATTTATGTGGGTAAAGAAACTTTTTCACAGTTACTGGACATTTATGGGCCAATATTTTTGCTTATGCATATCATTTGTAACACTTTCTATAAATATCTGTATCATCTGAAAGATCACTGCTTCTGTAATGACTTAAATATTTAATCTATTTACACACCTTAAAGGCAGTACCAGATGTAAAGAAATCATGAAATGTGAATGTTCTGTGTTCCTTTCTTCTAACAATCCAAATATCTCTTATCTGCATCATATTTGATGTTAAAATTCATACCATGCAATGAGCAAAATCTCAATAACTCGTGGACACCAGCACTATAGTTACAGAAAAAAACCCTCTGTGTGAATTCTATAGATGCTCAGTGATGAGGAAAGCCACCATCATCAATAAGGACCCCTCCCATCCCCTCCACCAGTCCTGCCATCAGGCAGACACCACAGAACCCCACTGGCCAGGAAAAACATCTTCAAAAAAATCTTTCATCCCCTCTGCAATAGCTGCTCTTAATAACACAAAATAGACTGCACTGTGTTTTTAGTTATTTTAGATGTTTTACTTGTTTTTATTTATTGTACTGTGTTTTTGATGTGTGAGGGTGTTTTTAATGCTTGAGTGTAGTTTTTAAACTTTGTCTTACAGCCGTGACAAAAGAGGAATTTCTGTTTTTACTTGGAACAGACAATAAAGTTGTCTAAAGTTATCTATCTATCTATAGTTACAGAAAATTATCAAATTATTTGCACACATGACATGGTTGAAAGCACTACTAACCACTAAACCGTCCATTTAAACAATAAATACATTTGGAGGTAAGACACTACCCTGTTGAACACTGTTGAACGTTACTCACATCAGCATTAATCACATTGCCTGATGCCTATACCAGAACACCAGGATTCTCTTTAAAACGATTAATTTTATAATTTTCATCATTTATACAGTCAAAAGCCTTAGAAACCTCACTACAAGATATAAATATCCAAACACCTTGCTGAAACAATGCTGCAGCTTAATTCCAGTCAGCATTCCAAGGTTTTTATCCTAATTTTAGAAGACAGGCTCATAAAGTTACAAGCCTATCTGAGACCGAGTACACCAAAACATTAACTTTAAGTTCTCACCTGCACAATAGTGGGATTATCCCCTGAGCCAATAAGATAGCGCGGGTTGCTCCAGACCAGCTCACTGAAAGCCACCTCGTCGCCCTTTTCCACAGCTTTCCTTAATTTGGCCGTCAGGTCCTGGCTGCGTGGACTCTTGAAACTGTTTGCTCGCTCCCTGTTGATGGTATCAACCTCCACGTTGTCTGGTGTGAAAAGGAAGCAGAGAGTGAACAATGGGCTCTGCTGTTAAAACAAAGTTTGCAGTTTGACTGACATATGCCCAGCCTCGTTGTTTAATAGCCACATTTTTTTCTAGCATACATTTTGCAGCACGTGTGACTCTGGATTTAAACTGTTGTGTAAATGGTTTTACAAATTCAAGTCATCTACTGATAGTGGTAAAGCTCCAAGTTTTAAATACATTACACAGTGAATACTGTCCTAAAGCTTGAATTTAAAAACTTATATTGCAATATCTGCAAAATTGCAATGAGTTATTGTTCCCAAGTCATCTGGCCCTAGTGTGCACTGATAAAAAAGTCCAGTGTTTGTACACAGCCCTGGCACCGTCAATGGGAAATAAACCACGTGGCTCAGACCGATCCACACACTGTTCTAGCCAACCAGCAACAGGAGGGGTTTCGTGCTCATACACAAGCAGACTACGTGCACAGTACAGCCCTAGGAATCCTTACACATTTGCTGTAGGATAAACTGATTTTTGTTTTGCTTAAGCCATGAGAAAGAGCCTTCGCTGGCTCTAGGGCTGGAAGGTTTCTTTTGTTGGTCCACTAACCCAGTTGTTAGTGTTGTCACCATGGCAATGTGTGTCCATGAATTTGAGGAACTAGAATTCTGAAACGGCAATAAATGGAGGAGTGTGTTTGTTTGGCTGTTGAGTTTAAATATCAACAGACATCGTCAGGAATGGTTTACTCAACCTCAACCTGGTGAACAACATGACCCAGACAATCTGATGATGAAACCCAGATAGAATCCAACACAGGCCATTGATTAGTGCCCTTTCTACAGAGAAGCCTAACTCGTTTTATCTACTTACCTTTACTCATGACCAGGCCTGGTTTGATAGGAGACACACAGGGTGTAGATTTGCTGGGAGAAGGGAAATAGTCACAGATCCCCTTAGCAAACTTCTCAGCATCCTCGCGGTTGGGAAAGGCTTTGAAGCGGGCTCCTTTCATCATCTTTACAGCTTGAAGGGCATCTTTCTTATCCATGTATACATGTGCTCCCTCTACAGACAAAAACAAACAAAAAAATCCACTCAAAATCTTTTTTTTTTTTCATTTCAAAATTTTCTACATGGCAAGTAGCAGACTCTTCTTGTTTATTTACTGTTTCTTAATGTGGTTTTCTAGCCAGCGTTGAAGGTGCTTTTTGTTCTTTTCTCTTCTGTCTAGTCAGCCTGTTAAGTCATATTTTGATGAGGATCTACAAAGTGCCACTGCTTTAGCAGTTGCAATAAAAGCCTGCCCTGCCCGATTAACATTAATGGCATTGATTTTTGTGGTAGCTCAAGATTAATTTAGATCATTACTCTGTTCCAGAGAGCTCAGGCAGTCCGACTGCCCTGCTGCTTACCACCAAAAAATAGAAACAAATGCCTTCATCCACTGAACAAACAAACATGTATGTCGGACTACAGCAACAAGCACTCCTAAACAAATAGACGCTAGACAACACAGTAGACAGAACAGCAACATGATTATCTGTTAAAGGGGACTTTAGCCTCGAGTTAGTAAAAGCCAGAAGTTAAACCTATCAAACAAAAAAACAAAAACAAGTCATACTTTTTTCATATTTCAATTATTTTGTTAATTTAGTTATATACTCATTGTGTATGGTGTTGGTATTAACAACATGTTGTAAACTTTTTTTTGTACTGCATTTTTACAGGGGATACAGAAAAGGGTAATGACATGCAACACAGGATGTTGTCATTACAACACATGGCCTGCATGGTTAAGACTAAAAACCTATAAAAATCCAGGTATTGTTCATGTAAACAAGTGTGGATATATCGTTTGTTAGTGACTGTGTGGGGAACAATTACAGGGGTTTGTGTCTTAAGACATTAGCTCCTCATTGTCACCACAATATTGCCGAATGAGTTAATGTTGTGATTGCCATCGTGTAAATGCAAAGCATTTATTTATTAATTATTAATATTATTTATTCTACCTCAATGAGTCACTGATAGTAGGTGACCAACTGAACAGTAGTAGTGTATGCTTTGCCATTTTAAAACTACTTTTACAGGTCAAATGAGAACGCAAATTAACTCACATCACTCTACAACTTTTTTGTTGCTCAATAAAAAAAGGAAATTGTAACGGTTCTCATTTTCCATGACTAATCTACAAGACAAGTCTGTTAGATAGGAAATAATTTAGTTTTGATAAAGGGTTTAAGGGTTCTTGGCGGCACTAGATAAAGTGTACTAGGGGTACAATCTTTTTCTACAAGATACAAAGTGTGTTGACATGCAGACTCATGTGCACAGCAATATGAGCAAAGAACAGGAGAGAAACACTGAACAGGAAGATTTGGTCGTAAAAAAGAAATGTAACGCCAGTTATATGACGGCATTTTGGCAACAAAAGGGATGATGCTGACCATACACGACCTACACACGACCACACAACTAATTAGCCGGTCCATTTCAATCAGCACCGCAAAGCTCTGTACAACAAGTGCAAATTCAGATTTAAATGCCATAGAAAGCATAAAACTATTTTGGATGCCTTCTAATCATTTTCTTGCAATTTGCAAATTTATGACTACATGCAAAGTAGTCAGCCGTGGTGTAACTTTTTCAAATTTATGGGATGAAACACTGAAATATCTGAACTTGTACAAAGTAACAAGCTGAGTCTCTCTTACCATTTCTAGCCA
The DNA here is from genome assembly GCA_900302755.1 of Chromis chromis. Lineage (NCBI taxonomy): Eukaryota > Metazoa > Chordata > Actinopteri > Pomacentridae > Chromis > Chromis chromis. Next base: position 41,792 of record OMNN01063906.1, read on the forward strand.
AGACATCTTCCCACAGGGGACAAACTCCATAATAAAAGGTTGGGGACAGTTGTGCTGGCTTTGAAGGAGTTTCTGTTTTGGACTGAGAGTTACTGGCCTCAGTCGAGCTGTTTGAGGTCTTCTTTACTGAGATGTCGTCTTCCTCTGGAGGGTTCAGGCCCACACCGTAGCCAAAGTCCAACTCTTCGCCAGCAGCCTCAGAGGAGCTGCTGCCTTTTGCCGCTGTGGTGGGTGCAGCTGCTGAGGTGGCACATGACACAGGTTTGGCGTGGTCGGCCGCACTGCCCGAGACGCCTGCTGAGGAGCTGCCGTCTGTTTCAGTGGCATTGCTCTCTGGTCCGGCCAGGACTCGGGCTAACTTCCTCTCATAGATGGCTCTGGTGGTAGATGTGATGGGTCCGCACTTGAGGTCTGCTCGGGCAAACTCCTCGGTCAGTTCATCGGCACTCAGCCCCCTCAACCTGCTCAGAACCGCCTCCATGCTTCAGCTCCCTGCAACACACCACACACTAAAGCAATTATGACCAGCAGTTGGTAATAAATGATACAACTACCGTGTACGGAAACATGATATGATACGAAGCATTTGTCTCTTTTTAGTGTTTCAGACATTTTTGATTTACTAGACAATCAAGAATAAAAACATTCAATTTTGTTGTGTCAAATACTAAGCACAATTAGTATGCCAGATTTATTCCAGACTGCCTTCTTCAACACTTTTGAATGCCAAATAAAAACAACAGCTTCAGTTAGACTGCAATACATATCCTTTGGGCATATTTACATTTATATTGTGTCATATATAAATATCATGAAGTCTTTTGGTTTTGCTAATGTTCTTATCCCTTACATACATTACTAACAAATCATACAACCACACAATACAACCATACAGTCAGAAAATTCTTACTTGTACTACTAGCCTTTTAACAGTCTGAACTAGGTGAGATCAACGTAAGATTAGCAAAACATTAGTTTCCACTGCAATCCTGCATACTGTACAATAAAACTGCCCCCAACGGCTATGTACACATTATAATTAAGCGTCGCCCATCCTATTAATAAAGCACCAATGAGTCACAAGTTGTAAGAAATAACAATAGGCACCGATTTAACCATCAAATATTTCTTTTCTTTCGGTGCCAGGTATTTCCATGTAGGCTATATAAATCTCTTATTGCGTAGCTCGTGCGTGCTCAACTGCTAGAAAGTTTTACAAAACCCTGCAATGTATAAAAAGCGGTGCTACTTCCATATACCCACAATAATATCTTCATATTTTAACCTAACATATCATACTTTACCGGAACCAACGACACTGATGTTGGACTAGCATCTGCTAGCTAGCTTGCTAACCATCAAGTCAGCTTTAGAAGCCGGGGAGTGTGCCTGGCAAAGCTAGCAAGAGGGAAACTGCTCGGATAAAAATGTAGACGGACAGAGTAAAGCACGCGATTTGCGCCGGAACACTGACGAATACAAATATGCAGAAAACCAAACATACAATAACAATATTAGTCTGTTCATTCGCATGCTGTCACGCCCAAGTATGTCATTCGAGGTGGGTTTTCGGGCTGTAACGTAACAAATTTGATACGTCTTCGTGGTGATGACCCGATAAAAATCCAAGTGTACGCGATGACATCTAGTAACGGAAGTGTCCCTGTACTTACCGAGGAACATTTTCATTGCCTATATGCAGAGCTATGGGAAATAGTTTAGTTTTGCACAGATAAACTGTTGGATAGACACAAAGCTGGAGACGGTCTGGAAGAGTCTCATTGTTTACAACGTGTTCTGCGCATGCTCAATTTCAAGGGAGGGCGCAAGCTGCATTCAAGACCTGTGGAAAATTTGACAACTGGGCGACTTGAAGGTGACAGGCGCCCATCACAAAGCGAATTACCGCTTTTGTCTCAGAAAACACGAAAAGGTAGCAAACTAGAAAATTTACAAGATAGCTTACACTGGTTGTGCCACGGTATTGAAAAACGTCACTGTTAAACTCCTTCTACACTTCAGGATTTTTTGTATAATGGCAATGTACTTCTCTTAACTATAAAACATCACTCGGATGACATGCCACACAACTGAACACGTGTTGGGGCGAACAGCGTCACGACAGCGTGTTCCACATTTGGAGAGTTTATATATAGTGGGTTTAGATCTGGACCTTGTCTGTGTGGTCTACTTGCTGTTAAATCTCCCTTTTTTTGAACATTCAAAAATAGAATAGTGGTTTCACAAACCATAGTCCGTGTTTGAAAGACTATTTTGCCTCCATAGTGCAATCTACTGGGGATTTGTCCCGTCTATATACAGTGGTTGAGGATCTGGACCTTATCTTCTGTGGTCAAGATGCGAAAAAGCAGTGAAATCTCCCCTTTTTTTACATTTTAAAGAACAGACTAAAAGTTTAACAAATGATTAGCTATGGTTTAAAGACTCTTTATGCTCTACAGTAGGGGTGCCCAATCCTGGTCCTCGAGGGCCACTATCCTGCATGTTTTAGATGTTTCCCTCTTCCAACACACCTGATTCAAATGATCAGGGTCGTTATCAGGCTTCTGCAGAGCTTGATGATGAGCTGATCATTTGAATCAGGTGTGTTGGAAGAGGGAAACATCTAAAACATGCAGGATAGTGGCCCTTGAGGACCGGAGTTGCCCATCCCTAGATACAATAGTTTTAGATCCAGACCTGGTGTAATCTGGTCTTCGTGCAAAAAAAGCACAGAAATCTAAATGTTTTTGCATTTTCACAAACAGAATAAAGGTTTCACAAATCATAGACTATGGTTTGAAGACTCTTTAGCCTCCGTAGGACAATCTAGTGCAGGTCTGAGCAATCTTCGTATATAGTAATATTAGATCAGGGCTCGGTCTAATGAATGAGTGAAATCTCCCTTTTTTGAACATTCACAGTTAGAATACAGGTTTCACAAACAATAGGCCGTGTTTGAAAGACTATATAGCCTCTGTAGGATAATCTAGTGCAGATTTGACCTGTTCATATATAGTGGTTTTACATCAGTGATCTCCTGTTTTTGAATTTTCACAAAAAGAATGAAGGTTTCACAAATCAAAGCCTGTTAAGGGAAATTTTGTCCAGATTTTACCAGTCAATATGTAGTGGTTTTTGATACCAACCAGCTCTAAAATAGTCCAGAATGTGAAATAGACATTGAAATTTGCCTTTATATTCTGCATTTTCAAAAACCGATTAAAGGTGTGTGTTAAAATATCTTTAGTCTGTTCAGGGGAACCTAATGCAGATGTGACCCGTCTATATATAGTAATTTACATATAAACCAAGTACAGTAGTCCAGATTTTTTTAAAAAGGGCAGTGAAGTCTTCCTTCCTTCCTTGAACTTTTACAAATAGAATAAAGGTATTGCAAATCATAGGCTGTGTTTCAAAGACTCTTCAGCCTCTATAGGACAATGTGGTACAGATCTGATTAGTCTCCATTCAGTGGGTTTAGAAATGAACCTTGTCCTTTGTGGTCTATTGCCCTTTTTTTTTTTTTACAATTCCACATCTGTGTTTTAATGACTGTTAAGCCTCTGAAGGACAATCTAGTCGAGATGTGACCACTCTATATTGTAGTGGTTTTAGATGTGGACCTGGTCTAATGTGGTCTACTTACAAGGAAAAAAGTACAAAGAAAAGAAAAAACGGTGAAATCTCAAATTGTTTTGCGAAACGAAGGCTACACCAATCATAGACTGTGTTTTAATGAATCTCGTAACCTCTCCCTTAACTGCCACATGGGATCCATTTTCAGTTTCGTGCCTCTACACCGGCCCATACTGAAAAATAAGCCTTTCATATTTACGTACTTTCTGCAAGACTTGAACGTAACATCATGCTCTACCATAGCAGACGTGACTAATCCAAGGAAACGATAACCTACCAAACTTATGAAATAGCCTTTTTTGGTGAACAATGTGTTATGCCAATTTACAATGAATAAAACTATCGAATTATGGAAATATAATGTTGGAATAAAGACGGTGGTAAAAAAAAATATTCTTGGTAACACAGTACCATGTATGCAGGCCAACTTGGTCAGACATGTAGGCAGGAAAGCCAAAAAGGACACTCGTACAAAGAGCAGAAACAAACGACAGTTACCTGTAGAAATAGTTGCTCGTTAAAGGTGAAAGCAAAGATAACTGGAGTGACATTAGCTACAAGATATTTTCCAGGAAGCCGTTTGGCACACAAGCTAACAGTCATTAGCCAATTAGCAAGGCAAGAAGCTAAGCACTGAGGAAGCCGGTTAGCAATAGCGCAGCTGTTGTTTTCTTACCGTACACACAGGGGCAAGCATGCACCAAAGTTAACTGTAGTGCTTTGCTAGTTGAAAATATGATTATTATAAATGTACCATGCCCACCTCCTCCTCTCTCCCCGGCTACTGTTGCTAGGTGTCTTCTCACCGCGACGGTTTCAAAATGCACAGACCGAGGACCCCGTCCCGTCCAACAGCTGCCTGAACAAAATAACGTTCAAAATGTACATACCTTCGGAAATAGCTATAAAGTAGTTTTTGTAGACTACAAATATTGAAGGAGCACACACTATAATGACGGATGAATAGTGCAATTTTATGATAAATACAATCACATCTCCCAACACAAATGTTATATCAGAAATTAATTCCAATCTTTGAAAATGAAAAATAAAATAAAAATACAGCAAAGTTTAAGCATAGAGAGGATACAGTCCAAATTTTTTTTATAGAACACAGTATATCAATACATTTGCTGTTATTTGCTTCAGTTAGCATTCTCCTTGTATTATTTATTGTCCCTTTGGAAATTCTTAAGCATACAATAGTAATAAAAAAAAAACTTAGTGTGGGAATGAGCACCAACACAGCAGCTGCAGCACAAATGCATGCAGAAAGCTGCTGTACCGTCCAATTACATTTCTACACTGAAACTTTAGTACAACTGCAACAGAATTACTATCCGACTTATGGTTTGCATTTGATATTTTGTATTTCATCTTCTTTACACTATTAAACAGTTATGATCCATTTACAATCATACAAAAAAGGAAGTGTATGTATATATTAACCTCTGGAAACAATCAACTTATCCCATTACCCATGAAACAGAGTTCATCAACAACAACAACATGTGATTCAGGGTTAGTCTTTTTTTTTGTAAATACATTATGTACCAAATGTAACAACAGAAAACAAACACATCCGATTGCACCTGCTGTTGTTAGAAGTAGTAACTTTTTTTTGTCTTCTTACAATTCTCTCTCCGAGTCAGTTTCATCCTCTAGTGTGCAATGTCAGCTGATGTGATCCAAGTATTTTACAATAAACAATTCTCCAGTGAGGATTTGCACACATATACAATATATAACATATTACATCTTGCACTCACCCTCAGTAGACACTCATCCAAACCAACGTAGTCCTTTACAGCTTATTAAAAATTGCTTAAGGCTTTTTTTTTGTGTACAAATTACTGCAGTCCATGCTAGACAAACATAACTGAGATTAATGTTTTTAAGAACCCAGGGTGATACAGTTAGAGCAAATGTTAGAAACACTGCATTTTATCATGAGGCAATTCAAAATAACTGACCGCAACTGTGCAAGACTTCATGAACAGGAGTAATAATGTTTCATCGCAAGCTGCTTAGACACCACGTGGATGTGTAACCATGTCAGTTAAATAATAGATGAGCGACTTCACTCGCATACAGGCACAAATAAATGGAAGAACAGGTCATAGCCAGTCTGGTGACAGACTCGTCGTTCGTTTCTGTCACCAACAACACTTTTTAGAATTATGTCAGCCATCATGAAGCAGCATCAAAGCCACTGATTTAATATTATGAGGAGGAAAGTGACTAACTATGACTCGGTCAGGAAAACCGCTGACTCAACAGGGGAAAATTGGGCCAAAGACTTAACAGCTAGACCATATCTGTATCTATGATAACAAAACTGAAGATGGGGCATCCTCTTGGAGAGGTTATCAAATGAAAAGTTGTAATTTCTTAACTATAAATAAATAAATGTGACAAAGGCAAAACACAAATATAAACAACCATCAAATAATGAGGAAAGAAATAAAGCTATGGTATATAAAGTATTACTCTGCGAAAGCACTTCTGTGCTGATGGGAGAAATGCCAAATGTTGGCAGCAATTGTTAAGAAAAGAGAAAGGGAATAAGGGGCTAAAAAGTGCCTTTGTGGATAAAACTCCACTCTCTCTCTATTGGCCTGAGAAAAGTTCTTTTGTTATGATTGCTGCTGTTCCACTTCATTGTTATTTTCCACCGCCACGTTATTTAGCGCTGTTGATGAGTCGGAGATGTTGTTTTGAATCCCCAGTTGAGCCAGTCCCTCCTCTGTGTTTGTCCATGAGCTCATTGACTCATGTACTGTTACTGTGTGTTCTTCCATCTGCTTTTGGAGGCTGTCCATCTCCTCCCTGAGAGAAAAAAAACATTACATCAGTTCTGGCATTTGGATAACTCCTCAGCACTATATAACAAAACCTTTTGGTGTAGGTGCGTTCATAATGTTGAGCCCAATCCTTCAGACACAACAATAGGCTTACTTGAGCTGCCGTAGACAGTTGTGCAGGTTGTTGAGCGGCTCCTTGTTGACAGAAGTTGACGGTTTCAGCAACTCATCCAGCAGGGAAGCAGGCACTGGGCAGTCTGGGATCTTCACTGGGGTCACTGGGTTGGATGGGTTCCCCTCACTCTTGAGCTCCATGCGCTGCTGCTCAACAACATTATTATAAAGGTCATACTTAGTCTTTTATCTTCAGCAGGCATTTCTTATTTGGCATTATACTTACAGCAGTGGCCTTTAAATGCTTATAAAGAGAGGGTGCTGGCCTTGTTAGCATTACTCACACTGTATGAATTAATGGGTGCACCCAGCTGGGTAACAACATAGTAGCAAGTGGTAACTGTGGTTTGTAAGGAATGCTAAAAATACCAACATACTTTTAATTTACTTCAGTTATATATGTATTTTTTATATTGTGGTGATGCTGCTTTCAGCCTTTATGCTCTAAGCCACTGGAGTGTAAAGGCTTCAGCAATGTGAGAAGCACAAGAAGTACTGATATTTTTTACACTAACAACCCACCTAGTTTGACTTTTAAGTGGTGATTTATAATTGTATGGTTTTAGTTTTATACTTATTTAATTGTTTTTATTATCAATAATTATTTTTATTCTAGTCTTTAGAATTTTACTGTTATTATTTTGTGCATTAGTCCCTAAATGTTTTTGAAGCCCTGTTTGGTCAATTGCTTGTAAATCCCTTTGATCCACATTTGATTTGATTAAAAAATGCTAATTAAACTTTGATTGATTACAATGTTCTTGAATCGTCTGCGATAACAGACATTGATTTTTGCTAATTTCAACATGGCAAGTATCTAAAGGTCATTATGCCAAGACAGTTAAAAAGTAACACAGGGGCTTGATCAAAATATATCGGCAAGCTAATATTATGGGCCATTATTTGCTCATTGGATGGTTTATATATTGACACAAAAGAAATAACTGTAACAGCGATGCAAACATTCTTTATATGTTGGCTCTATCAGTGCAAATATTAGTAGTGTGCTCTACTGCTCCTATAACACCTAATGATGTCAGAGTATATGATCAGAGAATTCTTCCACATTATTTCAAATAAAATTCAATTTTAAAATGACGTTAAGTTACTGATATATATATATGTAGTAGATGGAAGTAGCACTGTGGCTAAAACAAATCTTTGGAAAAATCTCTAAAAACCATGACAGGACAGCCATGTTCACAGTCAGAAAAGGTGCTGTACCTTCCTTAGACGACTCTGTTTGAGGTCCTGTTTGAGTTGCTGGTTTTGCAGCAGGACCGTCTTCATGCTGTTTCTCAGCTCACCCACTTTGGCCTGCAACATAAACTTATCCTTCCTGGTGCCGCTCAGCTCCTCCTGCACCGACTCCAGCTCCACCTTGATGTTCTGAAACAGATAGATGTTTTATTTTAGTTATAAATCACTTACACATACTGTACAGAAAAAAAACTATAGTGCTTGCTTCATTTTTTGCCTCCCTCTAAACTGTTAACGGGACACATTATATTTCTTTTTAACACCTTGATTCATTGCAGCTTTGTGTCCATATTTTACAATCAAGTGAATGCTTGCCTGCAGAGCTGTTTGTAGGTTGTCCAGCTCCCTGTGGTGGCACTGCTCCATCATCTCCACCTGCTGCTTCTGGGCCTCAATCTCCCTCTGCCTCTGCTCCACCTCCCACTTCAGATCCTCAACCTGAAGTCAATGTTAGACATCAGTGTTATTAAGAGATGTTTTACATTCAGAAATGATGGATATGATTACAGCTTAAACAGACACTAAACTGAACTGGAACAAAACAACCCTTCATGAAAAACTAAATGACTGTACGGCCAAAATATTGTATTAAAATCAATTCAGGCTAATCAAAACTGTGTTATTTTTTTAAGTACAGAAATAAATACCCTGAGTAATAATAAACATTACCCAAATTTCCAGACCCTGCTTCAGTGTCCCTACCTCTTGGTTAGTCAGGGGCTGCTTGGCCATTTCCTCATCCAGTTGTTTCTGAAGGATCTGGAGTTGAGAGTGAGCCTCAGCCAGCTCCTCTTGGAACCTGGAAACCTCCTGAGCGTGCTGCTCATCCTGAGCTCTGCAGAGTATAAAGCATTCAGTGACAAGTGAGTGATAAGTCATACAGCCACTATGGGTTTGCAAAACATAAAAAAAATATTAAATTAAAAACATAATTTTCACAAAGTCACTGCATTCTTTATTCAGGCAAATGCACATACTGTAGTTTGTGGGCTTCAGTCTGCAGAGTTTTGACCAGGTCTTCTTTGGCCTGCAAATCCTTCTTGATCTCTGACAGCTCCAGCATGGCTGCCCTGTAATGCCTTCTATTGTGGGCTGCCTCAGCCTTTGCTGCTGCCACCTAAAGGACACATCACATAATTACATATTTTGGGATCCAAGAAGCACACATGTCCAGATCTAACACCGGTGACCAAAAAATAAAAACCTATTGGTTTTTATTATAGTATTAATGCATTTTGTAATTCATCAGTCCAACTTTCATACTGTCAAGAAGGTTCTAGTTGTGCCCTATAAAAAGAAAATGATCTCCAGACAAAAACATTTATCTTACAGATTCTTAGGAATAAGCTCCTACCTGTTCTTTAAGGTCGCTGACTTTGGTTTTCTCCTTTTCCAAGGCAAGCTGTAGACTTTGTACCACTTGCTTCATTTGCTGGTCCTCCTCCTCTTTACGCTTCAGAACAGCTTGAACCTGAAACCACATTTTTCTATTTTGGTCTACAGGTAACATAACACTTTACAACACAATGGTATTCAACAATATATCGACATAATGGAATGCAAACTAATTTATTACCTGCAAGTTGAGCTGAACAAGATCTGCCTCCCTCTTTGCTAAGGCAGACTCCAAAATGTTGGTATGCTCCCGCAATGTATTGTGGGACTGTGCTAATCCAACCAGTTTCCCTTTTTCATGTTCCAGTTCAAGTGCTAACTTCTTGTTGGCGTCTTCCAACTTTCTGATACGCTTCTTGAAGCAGCGTGACTCTTGAAGCTGTCAAATCAATCCATGTCATTAATACAAATTAGCATACATGAGCAGTGATTACAGAAGTGTCAACATACTGGCTCATTCATGGTTGCAACATGAATACGAAAACATATCGTAATCAATACTTTCCCATTACACAAAAAGTGAAGTTTTGTCTCACAACACCTGAACAGATTACAAACTGACACACATCTATTATAGCTCACCTCATCCTCAAGCTCCATAACTTTCTCCTGGTATTCCTCCAGTTCTGTGGAGGTGAGAGTGATCACTTCCTGCAGCTCCTTCTCTAGCATTGTTTTGCTGTTGGTCACAGCCTGCAGTTCAGCCTGCAGAGCCTTGATCTTCTCCTGTAAGACAATTAAAACCACATTGTATTTCAATATGTTTCAGTTAGTCAAAAGCTACAGTTATCCATCTATTCATAATTAAATGACTAGTTTTGTGAAAATGAAATGTTTGTTGAGGAAAGGGATAAAAATCCCTGTCCTCAGTACACTATATATCCGAGCCATTAACAGAAACCACAAACTACTTATTAGTGATGAGCAGTCTGAAAACTTATTATTTACTAATTTGCCAAAAATAAACCATTTGCACCAAATTTTACAAGAAGTAAAGAATTCAGTGCTCCTGGGCACAACAGTGAAGCCACTAGTGATTCAGTTTGACCAACAGTCATGTGACAAAAATTCAGGGACTTCTTGACTGAACTGGACAGAACTACAGGCTGTGTCTACACAGAGCACATAGGAGACTAGTATGGAAACAAATTAAAAATGAAAGCATTAGGTGTCTATAGTATTTAGAGCCATCGTTTTCCTATATTCGTCACACCTTTGGGCACTTGGAAAAATGTTGTACATGTTTTACAGTGTTTTTGTAAAATAAGTATTCAAAGAAATTCCTCTTTCATGTTGTCTTTTCTTATGATTTCTAGCGTTATAACTTTGTCACACTAGACCAAAGACATTTTAGAGTTCTCTCTACTTCTAGCCATGGTTGTGCTGATTCCAATGAGGTACAGAATTGCAGTGAAAAATTAGTCGACAGTGCGTAAAAATGTGGCATGTGCAAAAAATGCCCAGAAACTACTAGAGGCTAGAAACTACTAATTACATGCATACATTAGCCCTCAACTTCAATAGGAAAGCTAACTATTTTTGCTTGACAGTGAAAAGACTTAAATCCCTTGATTTTAAAGTAATGATGTACAATAATCACCTGCTGTTACAAGAAACTATAAAATGTAAATATGAAAGACCTCCTATCCCTACTACCGCTTACCTCCTAATGTTAGTAGAGTGCAGTGTAGAGAGACAGACACACATACTCTACTATACTCTATTTTCAACTTCTATAAGTGTAAGTGGATAAGAGTGTGTACATAGTATAACCCTCTGCTGATACTTGTCTAACAGTGATGCTTCTTCTTACAAATTTCCTGAGACTCTGTGCCAAACTAGAAGTTGTAGTTCTATAAGAAACTTTCAAGGTCTGGCAGGTTTATACTTTACCTGTAAGGCCTGGCTGTTTCCCCCATCTGACACCTGGGCCTTGAGCTTGACCAGCTCTGCCTCTGCTGTCTCCTTTTCAGTCAAAGCCTCTTGGAGCCTCCTGCTCAGGATGCCCACAGCGTTCTCATAGGCCTTGTGTTTGGCCTTCATCTCCTTCTGAGCACTGGTCAAATCTGTTCCCAGTCTCTTCATGCGCACCTTCTGCTCCGAGATGGCTCTATTTTGATGCACATGAGAAAATAAGATTGGAAAAAACCCACTGAAACATTTGATTGTTCTACAGTAATTGTGCAGATTGTGCATCTTAAAAATCATATTGCATTTTTACAGAAAACACTCAACACATTGTAAAGATGAAGATGGATTTACTTTTTCAAGCAATGTACTGACTCATAATTCTATTTGGAAATGAGGGATTGTATAAGCATTGTCCTGTATCCGTGTTTATAAATAGAACTTGACAGCAGAGATATGCATCATGGTCCAAGTCATTACTGTGGGATTCATTCACGCTCCTAAAAATCTCTAAGCAGCACATGACTCACTTTTTGGCTTCTCCCTCCATTTGCTCCACCTGCTTTCTCAGGCCCTCATTCTCTTGTGTCACTGCTGCTAGCTGGCTCTGATCAAACTGTAGAGACTGGGTTGGGAGGACAACAGAAAACGCCACATTAAAATAAATAATGGAGGATAACCTTCCTTTTGTCCTGTTATCTTTGTTAATAAAGTACTTTTCAAAAATGAATTTAATATCGAACATCAGACAAACTTCCAATACCTGAATCTGGGTTTCTAGCTGATCCCTTTCTTTCTGAATGACTTGCAGATGGGCTTCCATGTTATTCATCTGCTCCTGGACTCTCACCACCTCCTTCTGCAGCCGGGCCTGCTCCAGCTCTGCCTTCTGCTTCTCACCCTGAGTGCCCAGCACCTCCTGCTTCAGGTCCTTCACCTCCGCCAACAGACGCTTCTTGGTGGACTTGAGCTCACTGATCAGCTGGTCTTTGGAGCTGGCATCTCGGCGATATGCTTCCACCATCACCTGTGAAGTCAGTGGCATTATGTCAAAAGGCTTACGTAGCACAAAACACGGACAAAGTATTTTCTCCTTCCAGGGAGTGCGAGTAGTCTCTGTTATATTTGCTTTGACCGAGAGAAGTCGGCAAAACGCTATACACAGCAGATCGGAGAAACACTGCAGGAGAGAGGGCTGCAACAGGATTTGAATCCCACACTGCATCATCTCTAGGCTTGAGTGAGATGTATTTCACGGAAGAAAAAATATCTATACATACAGAATTGCATAGGCTTTATTTTCTCAACCCAAATGGACTTGTTCCAGGAGCACACATATTGTCTAAAACAAAAAAAACATTACATGAAACCGAAAAGTAAAGCTGTGGTGCACGCTGTTTTTTTCTTCACGCAGAGCCTTTAAAATTTAAAATATATTCAAATTTCTTTACAAATGTTAATGTAGGTAGAGCTGTATGAGTGTGCTGTCCCATGTATTATGTAGAGAAGAAAAGAAAGAGGGCTTAGTTTGAAACACTGCAACCACTGTAGCCACTAACTTTTCTTTGAACTGAATACAAATGGCTTCTTTAAAACTGACAGTAACTGACTTATGTAGTTTCTTTAGATGCAATGAAGAGTCAGTTAGTTAGTTTAGTCATAATACAGTGACATGTTCATAAATTCTACATCACCCGAGGTGCAGTACTTTGAACTTCATGGTTTGCTGAAAGCAATTTAAATACAATTTGATGGACCAAGATAAAAGTTATGGCATGAGTATGAAGAGAGTCTATAAAAACCCAAGCCCTGAAAGAGACACAACACAGTGCACATTTCTGTCATTCTGTCAATTAACTCCTCCCTCTTTATGACAGCCTGTCAATGAAAAATAAAGCAGCATCCACCATTGCTCAATCCACTGAGGCGTGTCTACCAGCACTTTGGGCATTCTACAGAGAATATGACAGCCATCTGGCTCTACAATACATCCTCCCACGACACCGTCAGCCTTAGCCAGCTGGGAGATTTCTGACAAACGTTTTATAAATGGATGAAAGTCTTCACAGGCTTTACTTCTCCTGGGCTTCTTCTAACTTTACCAAGCAAAAGAGAGCAATAAGCAATATCTTGTAAAAAATTAGGGAGAAGTCTTACCTTTTGTTGCAGGAACTGCTCCTTTAATTTTTGAGCTTGTTTCTTCAGGGAATTATTGTCTTGTTGTAGGGTTTCAATCTGTAAGGTAACAAAATCCCTTCATTAGTCGCTACACAATGTTGGAGAGGTAAGCCTAAAAGAAAAAAAATTATTCAAAATGTGATTTTAAGACTATTTGAATTTCTATAGTAACTGATGGCCTCTTGCACTAGATGAGAAAACAACCCTCATCCCCCAGGTACAACAACAAGGCTTGCAATAGCTTAAAGTATATTTATGGCCCCTCACTAGCAGCTTAGCGTCAAGGTCAAGAATTATTTCAAGCCATCTCTAACTCAACATTAACATTACCTTGTCTTCTGTATCGTACCTGATTCGTTTTGACTTGGACTTCCTGCCTGAGCTGATCCAAAACATCTGAGGCCACCAGAACATCTTCTCCAAGTCGCTCAGCGCCCTCGTCCAGTTGGCTCTTGTCAGCCCGGGCTGCCTGCAGCGCTACCTCCAAGACAATTTTCTCATTCTGGAGGTACTGGATGTTGTCATCCTTGGCACTGCTTTCCGTCTGCAGCTCAGCCAGCTGGGCCTCCAGCTCCAGGTATCGGGCCTCTAGCTGGTTGATGGACTGCTCTTTGGTGTGTAGGTTCTCCTGAGTGATTGTCAGCTGACGCATCAGCTCCAGATGTTCTTTCTGAAGTGACTGCAGCTGCACGTCCTTCTGGGAAAGGGTCAACTTTACCTAAGAGAGACAAAGTGTGACAGGCAGTTGAGAGCAAATTACAGTAAGAATTTTACTGCTAAAACAAGGTGGAAAACAACTTCCTGTTACATTCGGCATGACTACCTGCTCTAGTTCCCTCTCTAGGGTGCTCGCTGTGTTGGCCAGTTTTATTAAGCGGTCTCGCTCTTCCTCAAACTCTTCCAGTTTGTGCTGCAGGTCATCTTCCACCATGGTCTTTGCATCCTGGATCTGCTTGTAAGCAGCCTCTTGTGTCAGCATGTCGGCCTGCATCACAGACAGTAAAAGGATGTTCAACAACATGCTATAAGATTTAAGTTTGTGCCCAAAGTGCATCTAACACTTTACTTCCAAACCTTATTACAGCATATTAAAAAAGGGATGTTGGAGAATATACCTCAATGCTTTGCAGCTGAACAGCAATACGCTCTTTTTCTTTGATGGAGCGGTGTTGGGTCTCAGTGAGTTGATGTGACAGTGTCACATTTTCCAGCTTCAGATGTTCCAGAACACCAACCTGAGTCATCTGTCCAGCCTGGGAGAGAAAAAAAGCGGAAGACGAAACATGTCACCTGTAACATCTCTACATGACAACTCTTGTCTAATGTCAAGCCATGATGTCAAAACCAGCTGCATTAGCATCAGTCTTACCTGCATGTTGGCCATTTCACCTTGCAGTCGCACTCTTGCCTCCTGGGCCAGTGCTAGCTGCTGCTGGTACCACTGTCTGACCTGCTGGAGTGAATCAATCTCAGCCTGGGAGGTCTTTAGTCGGCTCTGCAGGGTGCTGCGCTCCAGCTGCACCTGTTGAAGCTGGCTCTGCAGACCACCCATCTGCTGACGCAATTCCTGAACTGCAAAAGTGGAGGATCAAAAACATCCAATGTAAAAAAACAGTGTGGGGGTGAGTGTAGCTACACTCATCTCTCTAGGTCGCCATCACTCACCTGCATTGTCCCTCGAGGTTACAGAGTCTTGCATTTCCTCCACCTTCCCCATCAGCCTGTTGTATTGGTCTTCAGCAACCTTCAGGTCATTGCTTAGAGAAGCCAGACTGGCATTCTTGTTCTCCAGACTGCCCTGGAGCTCCACCATGGCCTTTTCTAGCTGGCTGCAGTTTTGCCGCAGTGTGCCAACCTCTGTAGTGAGGGCGCTCTGCTTCTCCTGGCTGACTTGAGCTTCCTCCTTTTTAGCCTGCAGCTGAGCATTCACTGTAGCAAGCTGGGCCTGAAGCTCTGTCCTCTCCTTGAGAGCCTAGAGGACAGGGCATGTGGTTAAAGTATTCAATCCAATTATTGCCAGTGTTTCCAATATAGTAGGATTATATGGGTGGTCCACACAGAGATGTTAACAGCCAATAAATTAATTTTTAAAATGAAGTTTTAACCATGACTTAGCATTTATTAGCAGTATCAGTACTGATATTTATGGGTAATCAACCCCCTGAAGCTGATCATATTGCTGTACGGTGTTTCATCCTTTCTGCAATTTTTACCTTGCGCTGCGACAGTTGTTATATTAATCTGACTGCATTCAGTGCAGGTGGCTTTAGATATGCAGTCATAAAGTCACAACTTACTCCTAGTGATTCAACTTTACAGTACAGTGGCTTTGATGGAGCTGTTTGGGTGATATTTTAATGTTTCTTTGTTATTTGGCCATACCTGCACATGTGATATGTATGGATGGATTCTGTGTGCAGAAGGTACAAAACATATGATTATTAAAATCAATGTTATATTACCTGATTGGCTTCAGATGACAAGGACTCCAGCTGGCCCTCAAGTCTCATTTTCTCTTTTAGCACTTGGAGCATTTCATCGTGGCCCATGACAGAACTCTCCAAAGAAACACTAAAATAAATGAAACAGCATGAGTTCAAAAGGAATAATCAACTGGCTGTTCATATGCAAAAACATTAGCAGATTCAAGCTTTTCAAAGTGAGAATTTTGTTTTCACCGCATAGTACCTTCAGGTAATATCGGCTTAATGTAAGCAGTAACCACAGTGATATGATGGCACAGTTTTAAGTTTATTCTTAACTTTGTAATTCAAATATTGCATGTAATTGTAGTCATGATATTCCTTCTTATCTGAAACAGTCAAATACCTGCTGGAGAAGCTGTCCCTGCGGCTGCGAGGCTCCGCTGTCCCTTCCCTCTCCTGCTCCAGCTCCAGTAGGTGCTGCTCTTCACTGGCTGCCTGCAGCACCTCCTGTAAGGAGGGGAAGTGACCCATGGCCTCGGGAGCAATCTCCCTTCCCTCCACTGTGTACGGCCCTCGCTGCCTTTCCAC
The DNA here is from genome assembly GCA_900302755.1 of Chromis chromis. Taxonomy (NCBI): domain Eukaryota; kingdom Metazoa; phylum Chordata; class Actinopteri; family Pomacentridae; genus Chromis; species Chromis chromis. The sequence goes on from OMNN01063906.1 coordinate 58,164, forward strand.
CGCTGCAGAGAGCATACCGTAGGTCCCCCTGGTAGACACACTGCTGTAAGAGGAGCTGTCACTGTCATTGCCGTCGTTCCCTGGCCTCGCTCCTGATTCACTGCCATCAATTTCTGACACGTTGTCTCCGACTTGGAGTGAAGCACCGGGCTGTGCCTCCGTCTCACAGGTGCTGCACTCTGACATCACACTGACCTCTGACAGTGTGGACACAGAGCTAATGGTGGACTGGATGGAGCTAATGGTGTTATCTGCTGTCTTTACGCCACCTCCTCCACTACCACTACTACCTCCACCATCACTCTCAGGAGACTTGTAGTCAGCCAAGGAGTGTATCTTGCTGGGACGAGGTGATCTGGACTTCCTCTCCTTGGCAGGGGGAATTCCCAGGCTACCAAGTTTAGGACCACGTGGAACACTGGTCCTCAGGAAGGAATACTCCTTGGTCATGGCAACCGTATTAGCCCTGGGTAGTGCCTCGGGATGCAACATGAGTTCTGGATCCAGGGTACTGAATGGTCTGTTCTTGGCTGTGTTGCGGTGAGACTAGAAAACAGAAGAAAGGTTCAAACGTGCTGTTATAATAACAAAATCTGAATCCAGGTTGGTCCGCCTACACTAACTTAGAACATTTGGCACAGCAGAAAAGAACAAAACAAAAATCAATAGATGAGATGTGTAACTATTTACACTCAGTGGAGGCAAACCAATGCAATATACTTCTGTGCTCTGATGTTGATGCACATTTTTTCAACCATCTGGGGCATTTTTCCAAGCAAATAGCAGTACCACCAGACTTCACTAAAATTCTCACAAGAACAAAAAGTTGGATCAAAATAAAAACTTGTCTAACAGCAAAATCTGATTTTAAATCTTCTTCCAAAAATGAGTAACCTTTGGAAGCATAACTCTAATAAATGCACAAATGTGGAAAAAAAATAGGCAACTACAGCTGAAGAAACATGAGTCATTTAAAACCAAACAGAGGGCTAACCTAGATCCATTTAACAGTGCGATTAAAATGTAGAAACCTGACAGCAACTGCATTCACTCACCCTCTCCTTATGTCTCTGCACTCTGTACTGTTTGAGTTGCTCCTCCAGACGCCGACGAGCCTCCAAGCGAATCTTCTCCTCATTCTCCATCTCCAGCGATGGCTTCTGGTGGGCTAAAGGGAAACAATGTTAGGACAAACCGAAGAATGTTCCCTGCTAACACATACTACCCAAGCACACCACAGCACTGATATTTACACAAACTCTTATCTAATTACTGCAAGAGCTGGATCATGACAATGAGCCTAATACTGCTGTATTGATTCAGGATAAATATTATGGTATATGGTAATAATAAGTGACGTAGCTTGGAAACCTGTTCTCTAAAAGCAGTAGTAAACAAATTATTCAAATTAGAGTTTTGTTCACCTCTGTACAGGAAACATGCTTTGGCACAAACCACAGTGGCTAGTAAGTCACAAAGGGCACCTGCATCATTCTTAATTTAACCTTAGCCAATTTTTAGAGTGGGAGCATTGGTGCCCCACCCTGCACCATCGTTTCTATTTGCTTGGTTAGTTAGCACACGAACAATTTGATCTCAGTCATGACTGCAACAGCCATGCATCAAGCACACTGCAATTATTAATACACCTTCTATAAATACATTAAACAGATGCACACTGAATCTGTTATGTTCATGTGCCATCAAAAGAGACGCTTCCTGGGGATTCTTGATGTAATGCTATATATATACAGTGGATATAAAAAGTCTACACACCCCTGTTAAAAAGCCACTTTTTGAGATGTAAAAAAATTAGACCACGCTAAATCATTTCAGAACTTTTTCCACCTTTAGTGTGACCTATAATATGTACAACTCAATTGAAAAAAAAATGTAAATCTTTTACGGGGAGGATGTAAAAATAAAAAACAAAAATAATGTGGTTGCATAAGTGTGCACACCCTCTTATAACTGGGGATGTGGCTGTGCACAGAATAAACCAATCACATTCAAACTCATGTTAAATAGGAGTCAGTACACACCTGCCATCATTTAAAGTGCCTCTGATTAACCCCAAATAAAGTTCAACTGTTCTAGTAGGCTTTTCCTGACATTTTCTCAGTCGCACCTTACTGCAAAAGCCATGGTTCGCAGAGAGCTTCCAAAGCATCAGAGGGATCTCATTGTTAAAAGGTATCAGTCAGGAGAAGGGTATTTCAAAGGCATTAGATATACCATGGAACACAGTGAGACAGTCATCATCAAGTGGAGAAAACAGTGATGGCACAACAGTGACATTACCAAGAACTGGACGTCCCTCCAAAATTGATGAAAAGACGAGAAGAAAACTGGTCAGGGAGGCTGCCAAGAGGCCTATAGCAACATTAAAGGAGTTGCAGGAATTTCTGGCAAGTACTGGCTGTATGGTACATGTGACAACAATCTCCCGTATTCTTCATACATCTGGGCTATGGGGTAGGGTGGCAAGACGGAAGCCTTTTCTGACAAAGAAAAACATCCAAGCCCGGCTAAACTTTGCAAAAACACATTTGAAGTCTCCCAAAAGCATGTGGGAAAATTTGTTGTGGTCTGATGAAACCAAGGTTGAACATTTTGGCTATAATTCCAGGAGGTATGTTTGGCGCAAAAATAACACTGCACATGAACAAAAGAACACCATACCCACAGCGAAGCATGGTGGTGGCAGCATCATGCTTTGGGGCTGTTTTTCTTAAACTGAACTGGGGCCTTAGTCAAGGTGGAGGGAATTATGAATAGTTCCAAATACCAAGCAATATTGGCACAAAACCTTCAGGCTTCTGCGAGAAAGTTGAAGATGAAGAGGAACTTCATCTTTCAGAATGACAACGACCCAAAGCATACATCCAAATTAACAAAAGAATGGATTCACCAGAAGAAGATTAAAGTTTTGGAATAGCCCAGCCAGAGTCCAGACCTTAATCCAATTGAAAATCTATGGGGTGATCTGAAGAGGGCTGTGCACAGGAGATGCTGTCGCAATCTGACAGATTTGGAGCATTTTTGCAAAGAAGAGTGGGCAAATATTGCCAAGTCAAGATGTGCCATGCTGATAGACTCCTAC
>OMNN01063911.1:3041-14748 GCA_900302755.1 Chromis chromis
CTGTTTTTACAGTCACATTGCATTTTACTGCCTATATGTGCTGTGAAAAAGTATTTGCCGAAATCTTCTATTTTTGCATATTTCTCCCACTTAAATGTTCCAGATCATCAAAGTAATATTTATATTTATTTAATATTAAACAGAGATAACCCACAAAACACAAAATGCAGCTTTTATATGATGATTTCTTTAAGATTTATTGAAAACCGATATCTCCCCTGTGAAAAAGTAATTGCCCCCCTAAACCCACCCTTGGCAGCAACAACTGCAGTTAAATGTTTGCCAGAGCTTGTGTTCAGTCTTTTACATCACCATGGAGGAATTTTGACCCACTCTTCTCTGCAGAATACTTTTAATTTGGCCACATTAGATATTTTTGGGTCATGAACTGCCCTTTTGAGGTCTTGCCAAAACATTTCACTTGGACTCAAGTCCGAACCATGACTCGGCCACTCCAAAACTTTAATGTTGTTCTTCTTGCTTGTGGTCTTTGGGTCTTTGTCCTGCTGCATAAATCATTTGTGTTGAGCTTTAGGTCATGAACTGATGGGTGGATATTCTCCAGGAGGATTTTCTGATAGAGAGCAGAATTCATGGCAGTGAATTCAAAAATAGAAGATTTCTGTAGAGGGGCAAATACCTTTTCACGGCACTGTATATATGAGCATCTGACAAATAAAAAGTCTAAAATCTGAAAGAGACTTTTTTACTAAACCCAGACAGATACTGATACCCATTTTTAGGGAGTTAGAAATTATTTTTATATATGTTACAGTTATAATAAAAATTCGTTAATACGGCAATATCAGTAATAGGTTCATATCGGTCGATGATATCGGCCAACCGATATATTGGTCGGGACACTGATTCCAGTTGATTTTTCTCAAAGGAATTTTTTTTGTAGTGCTCTAATCACCACATATAAAATTAATTTTACCTACATTGACTGAAATGGCATATCTAAAAACAAGGGCTAATAAAACCAACATATTCTACGTAAAATGTACATGGTGTAAATGAGGACAATATTCACTCATATTTACATTGTATATTTAAAAAAATCACAGAAGAGGCTTCAATTCTTTAGATGAAACTTCTTAACTGGACGTTGAAGAAGAAAGAGAGAGTGAAAGAGCTTGGGTTTGCATTATTGAAATGGTTTCTGCCTTTGTTTGATCCTGTTTGGAATGTTTGCATCCTTAATACACTATTTGCTGGACTCTTTTGTTCTCTACAGTCTTGGGTTACAAAGGAGAGAGGTGGAGTTAAGGAGCTGGACTGACTGACAGCCATGCAGGTAGAAACCAGTAGGACCAGGTGTTAAATGAGCCTAATGAAACCCATACTGAAGGAAACTTCATCAGCCTTTGAGGAGTGTTAAATGAGGATATAGTTTTTTTGTTTGTTTGTGCACTACACTGGCTGGACAATAGAGCTTTTCGAGTTTCAGGTGCAGTATCACTTAAAACAGTTTTTACGCAATGGAAACACACTCAGTACTTTACCTAAGTGCAAACAGAGTGTATTTTTGTTTGTTTGTTTGTTTTTCTCTGTCCGAAATGCTGCACAGATTCCCACCAGTGAGTCGATGGTTGCTTTTTTTGACAGATATATGTTTTTGTAGAAGTTGAAGCCAAACACAGGTGAGCTGGACAAAACCGATGCTTTATTAATGCTTCGACAGGCTGGTCAGTGTTTGATCAAAGGGAGCGGTGCTTTGCTATGTGTGTCTGAGAGAGAAATCCCCCAACAATGTCATCTGGTCAGAACTCACTTAATCACATGATGCAGTGAAAAGAACTGAGCAATCACAGCTGCTGTTGCTAGGCAACCAAACAAACCAAAACCCCCCCGATCTTTATTTCAAATGGCACGGACCTTCACCCACCCTGAAGGTTGCGTTTCCTCCACATGAAGGCTGCTGACCAACGGGCAGCAGAGGAAAAAAGCACCGACAGCAGTGGACAAAATAATAGAAACTCAACACTAAATAATGCAGCTTTATACGGCAGCCCTGCGGCAAACGCTACCTCTGTGTCGGCTGTTTTATTGAGAGCTGATCCTATAATGCACAACATAGTGTTGATGTTATTTTGCCCACTTCTTATTATAACAATAAGAATTACATTTGTGTCTATAGCACCTTTCAAAACTGGTGCTTTACAAAAAAAAGCAACTGTAAAACATAAAAAAGGCATCAATGGCGCTATAGAAAGCGCATTATGTAATAGTATACACACTCATTTGTTGCATGAGTAAGTCATGTGTTGCAATAACAATTAGCCCATTCATAGGAGATATGACTCAGCAGTTTTCATTCGAATTTCCTCCAGGAATCTCAAACTCGGAAAAAACGTGGCCTTTGAAAACGCAAACACAATTTCAGATGTATTCTGAAAAATCAAAGAGAACCCAAATGTGCTTTTCAGGCAACAAATTAAAGCCGCTTTGCCTCAATTATTCTGTTTAAACTTCGCCGGGGAGATGTTGATGCAGCCAGAGGAAATGCTAGTTTTTATTTGCGAAAGTAGACGTCAGCCCGAGGACACAAAAACTCAAAAACTGTGTAAACACGACAGCTAATAAAGAACAGGTGATAAGAATAATAAACATATTTGAATGTGATTAACTAAAGCAGAAGATGTGAACACAACCTGTTTACAGATGTGAATAAAGCCACACACAAGCAAAATGCATTTTTCATCATGCAAAAATAGCTGCTGGTGCGTCATTTTTTTCGCCAATAGACGGTGAAAACCAACACATCGCTGAGGTGTCGAAGCCTCTGCATACATTTTTTCTGTCAAGATAGAGAGAATTATTTAGGTAGATGTCAAAGTTCTGCAAGTGGACTGGTAGCTGTGATCTGTGAAACCTCCTGAGAAGGTGAAAGTATGTGTGGGCGAACACTGACACTGGTAACCACACACTTACACAGATACAGACACACACATGTTGTCTCACAGGCTTATTATGAGCACAGATTCCACAAGACCCAGCAGATAGAAAGTCAAATGACAAACAGCTTTGGGCAACGAAGCTCATGTGGTCAAATTAGAGTCAAATAAAGAAGAGTTGCAACATATCAGGCCGATATTAGGCTGTTGTGTAATGTTAGATATCAACCAATCGTGTTGCTCATAACAGTTTGTCAGAGCTTAATCTCAGATTAGGCAAGAAAAGGAGGATTCATTTGCTCAATAGTTACATTTTTCCTCACTGTGGGATCATTTTTCACTGTAATATAAAGTCCTGGACCTCTATGGAAACAGCACAACAATGGTTAGAAGTTGAGAACTCCAACATTTATTTTAAGCATCAGAAAAAAGAAAAGAAAAAAAGAAAAAGAAAAAACAAATCTGGAACAAATATGTAAAACAGTTTTTCTGCATGTGTTACCAATAGTGGGAAAAGAAAATGGAAATTCTACATTTTTTACCACTTAGAATTTTTGTTTCGGAACAAAAATTTGTTTCCATACCAGACAGTTTCCTGTCTGTTTTGTATAAACACAGCCTGCAGTTCAACCCAGTTCAGTCGATACGTCCCTGAATTTTTGTCACTTGACTGTTTGTTGCAGCTGAGTCACTAATGAATTCACAGTTTTACTGAGGAGTGCAGAATTCTTTGTTTTTTACAGAATGTGGTTCATGCAAATTCATTATTTTCAGAGTTCAAGCTTAGATTTAGCTTTTAGACTTTACTACACAGTTTGATGTCACAGTAGAATAGGGGTGGGAATCACAGGGTACCTCTCAATACGATACAATACGCGATACATGGCTCACGATACCGATACTATTGATACTATCACATACCATACTGCGATAGTCGATATATTGCAAGACAATCACATAACGATACATCAAGGTATCTATAACTGAAAAATACAAAATGCCTGTTAGCTTTCCTGTACCTGTGTACTTTACTTTTGCGAGGCAGTTCTTGCATAGGGCATACTCATTGTCCAGCTTCAGCTTGCTTTTTCCCTCAATGTTGCCAAAGCTGAAATGGGTCCACACTTTGGACTTAAACGTGGATGGGGCGTCTCTTACGGTAGCGTTGCTGTCCTCCATTATACCTGTACAAACTCTTCTTGGGCCAATTCATTTCCACTCAAGTCTCCTTCATTCATGTGATAAACGCCACCATGTGGAGTCATTAAGTAGTGACGCTGGGGAAATGGCAGCTGGCAGGGGAATCTGGCAGGGTTTAGAGCGCCTTATTATATGATTTAAAGTATTGATATTTGGCGCCAACGTATTGATACTCATATTGCATGAGGAGGGACGATGATATATCGCTGTATCGATATTTTGTCCCACCCCTACAGTAGAGTAGTTGAAGGACTGATGAAAATTCTTCCTGTTTTTACAGTTTTTGACTCTGATGAATGACATTGTTTTGGTGATTTTTTAGAGATAGGTTGCATCTCAAACCTCTCAGCAGAATTTGGGGTTTAGAGGATTCATCCTTTAAAGGGTAATTCCTGTTAATTTTACAACCAGGGGGCTTATTTTTTGTAGATTTACCCAAAATCTTAATCAGTATACTAGTAAAAACGCTGTGGTCATCAAGTTGATAGATAACCTTGGAACACAGCAACACCATTAAATGGAGTTAATCAAACAGGTAGTCCCTAAACCTCCAGGTTAAGAAGGAAGGGGTGAAAGTCAAATTACCACCCAAACTTTCTGACGTAAAGTTCAGGTTCAACTTTGACCTTCCGTACTTGGCAGCGCAGTACCAAATTGTTCATAACATTTTTGGTGGTTTAGACAAACAGATAGTTGAACTCTGAACTATCTGACTGAGTTTGTAATAAACCACAATCATCTTCTTATTAAATTAGTTTAAATAAGTGTTATGTTGGTGTGGATGAAGGCTGAACTCAGTGTTGCAGATCTTGTCCTGGTGGGCTTCATAGGCCTACAGTCAGTCTAGATTAAGTAGAGGCTTTACATCCCTTTATTCTGATTCAGGGGACCAAAAATAAGGTTCAGTTTCAAACACTAAACATGAAAACAGTCAGATTTGGCTTTGGTTTAAAAATATCAGTCTTCAGAAATCCTCCTTCAGACGCACAGAGCTCCTGCTCCTGAACACTCCCTCCCTCTCTCTAGCTCCCTCCCTCCCTCTTTCTGTCTCACACACACACAACAGCAGCCCTGTGATGGGAGGAAGTGTTTGTTCAGAGGGCTGTTGGCTGACCGGCCCTGCTCTGCTGCTGCTGCTGGAGCAGAGCAGGAGGTGACAGTGGCCTGGATGGACTGAGATGTGAAGCCAGACAGGCAAAGCAGGAGCACATCACACTTTGAGGCAGGTAGGAGCTTCAACACAGAGCTGCAGTGCTGGAGGGATCTGTTGACTGTGGAGGCTTCTCTCTGGTTTTAGAGGTATTTGGTTCTGGTGATCCATAGATTCTTGTTAATGTGGTAGTCTACTCTTGTTGCTGTGCGTGTGTACGGCTTTGCTTTTCCTCCTATCTTATCCTCGTAAGTTGGCAGATGATTGAAATCAATGAGTTCTAAAAGTGGACTTTAAAAATCAGTCCTTTAAATCTCGCAAAAATAGTGCAACATATGTGATTTCTGAGCTCCTGTTGTTGGTAAAGTGCAGTTTTTCTGGCTTATAACTGCACAAACATATGATGAAGAAAAGAGCCTGCAGCTAATGATGCTTTAGTCATTTCCTTTAGACAGAGGAGAGATGTTGTAGTGATCACTGGCTTTAATTCCCTTAACCACTGGAACACCCTGCAAAACAAGATTTTAGCTAACTCATAGATTCATCATCAACGGATCAGTGATTTGCAACAGTTAAAGAACGCTTAGGGATGTTTTTTCCAGGAAGTTTTGGTTCTAATACGATTAAATCTAACTGATGACAGAGAAGAATCTCAGATTATCAGAGAATGATGTTCCTTTTCTGAGCTCTGGTCCCCACAGCTTTTAAGTAGACAGAGCTTTCAGTATTTTTACCCCCCGAGAGGCGTGGCCGGGGCGCATCTCAGCAGGACGGGCCTGGCATTTATGAAGGGGTATCTCACTCAGGCATATTTTCTGAAGGCTGCTGCTATTTAAGCTCCGGCTATTACAGGGAATTTGGGGCAGCAGAAGAGCGGTTGAGTCGTTCAAGTGAAGTTTGGGGCCCCGATGTATTAAAGAAAGACTCTGGGGTTAGAGGGGTGTTTCCTGGAGGTTTATTTTTAGGGGTCTGTGGTATTCAGAGAGGGACATAGTCTGCATTCCTACTGTTGTTAAGTTTTCTGCTGTATCACCTCCGAAGGACAACATATGTCGGGCCGCTAACAGCTGTTTCTCGGGGCAGAGGTCGCGGAAATGACAGCAGGGGCAGAGCTGCAGCTTCAGCTCAATCAGTGACCTGAAGTCAGTCGGCCTCTTTAGACTCTCAGATAGGAGTTTAAACCAGGAGTAGATTTAGGGTTGTATAGCAGCAAGTATGTCAATAAAATAACAAATACTCAATACAGATGATATAGTTGCTTTAGTTCATAATATTCTAGTATTCGCTGTCAGTTGTAACACAGTTATCGGTGATCTGATGTTGGAACTGATGATCTGGCTGGTAGCATGTAGCTATGGATGATACTCGTATGGTAAATTATGTACAAATGTATTTTTTGGCAATGGAAGAAAGTAGTGGCAGTAAAGTTGTGAATGTAACCAACAGTAATGTAGTTGTATGTGTAATTTAATGTATATATGTCATTATGTCAGTAGTTCTATCATGAAAGTGGGTGCATCTTCTAGTAATGTGATGGGTGAAACTGACTGCAATCAGGTCATGACTTTAACTCATCAACCCCTAGAGCCTGACGGACACACTTTACATCTCCTTCTTTTCAGTTGAGTTGCTCTCAGAGTGTTTATTGCAGTGAGGTGAAGCACGTATCAAATAAATCTGCACAGCTTGACCTTTCCATCAGTGCTAGTTGCTTGTCTATGTGACAAACTGTCAGTTATTGTAGTCATTGCATAAATGTGTTAACATCTAAATATGTTATTATTTATGCAACAACATCTTAATATCATATCAGAAAGAGCAAAATCTAAGCTTTGGAGTTCTGCTTGTTATGTATTTGTGCATACTGAAGTCGTGACATAAAGATTTGTCAGACGTCTGTTGAGTAATATTTTTACTGCTTCCTTCACCCGCTTTCACATCTCTGCTTCTCAATTGAATATCATTGCTTAATGAAGGCCTGCTGCATATTAATACAAACAGCAGAACTTACCCTTTCCTATGACATTAAATGTTTCTCTGCACGTCAAAGTGTAATTTGGCTTTGAAGTGACTCTTGTGGCAAAAGGCACACATTCCGTCCAACTATGTACAGATAATAAACACAAAGTGATGGATTGTCTTTGCATTGCAATGACTCAAAAGGGAGGAAAAGCAAACATTTGCCTTGTTTGCCACCTCTGCATGTAGGCTACTGTACGTGAACACTTCAGTGAATAAAATAATTACACGTACCTCCAATCGGCACGAAGCAAAGTTTTGAAATCATACAGTATCCCGGTGTCATGATTCTGATATTGTCAGATATCAGACCTCTACAGATTTATGTAAAGATATCTCTATACTGCCAGCATTTATGGTGAGATTAATGCAAAATACTTTTTCTCCCCTTGCAGGTATGAAATTTGCATGTATTATCATATCAAATGATGGAAGAGCTGGAAAACAATAGCCAAAGTACAGCAACTATGGCTGGTCTTTATTATAACAGAGATAAGAGTTACATATAAAAGTAGTAAAATGACCCTGAATATAGTCTCCTTATGGGTTAACCCTTTAAGTCCTCATGCGTCATCGACAACACGTTTGGGCTAGCGCACTTTGGAATACCATAAATATGTCACCGTTTGTGCTATCGGAAAAAAATCTAACGATTTCTGAAAGCTGAGGCGTTGCTCTTTACAGCCAATATGGTGTCATTACAGTAATTTCATTCATGGCCACCCCCAGGAATCCACTGGATGAAATTACCGTAAAATTACCGTAATGACTGTTTTTGTGTTTTTCTTCATTTTAATCCGTCATTACAATCTTATAATAGGCACTACATTGTAAATAACTGCCAGATATTGAACATTTCTTCTGAAAAAATGGGCACCAGCACTCACAGGACATTTTCTTACCTTTTTGTAATCAAAATAAGGAAAAAAAGACCAGGTGGACATTTTGAGGCTCAGGTCTTAAATGGTTAAAAATATGATGGTGATTGTAGCATAGGGGTTCCAACTAATATTCATACAAGTGTGAATATAACCAGTCAAAACATGACAGCAGCTGTAACTAATACTGGTATGTTAGTGGATGTAAATAGTAGTAATGTGGAAGGTGTAACTAACATGAAAGTTGATATTACTAAACGCGTCACGGTGGGATCTAATGGAAGTAAGCTCACAGATAAAAGGAGTAGTAGCAGTGGATGTAATATCAGTACAGGAGGTTACTTTGGCTTAGCTGAGTTGGTTTTGTAGATTTAATATTACCCTTAATTTGCCTCCAGTATGTGCAGTCAGTAGACGTCTACATGTTTTAAGAGAAGCAGATGTAAATGAGTTTTTACTTCAGTATCTCACCTCACAGCCGGAAACTTCCCGACAGGAGAATCACGATGGGAGTTGTAGGTCAAGTTATATTTAGTCGGCGCATATTAAGTGTAATCATGTCATTAATCTTTAGTGAACAGGACCCTCCTGCTCGCAGCCTCGTTTATAAGGACGCGCTTCGTATGTGTTTTGACGCCACTTGGAGTTTCACTGCTCTGTGAGATTATATTTGAGCTGCTGTACTTTGTAAGTAAATTAGTCTCAGTGTGTTATAAATCTGCTCTCCTGTGTAATGAAAGTCATTCTAAGAAGATTTATCACCTCTTTAACCTTTGTGCATGGTGCATAATGTCCATTTTACAGACAGTTCTTCAGTTAATTGCTCTGCTGAAAGGGACCACTTGTGCAGATTTGGTACAGTCTGACTCTATATGTAACGCCGGAGAGCTGCACTGTGGCATATTGGTATCATTTGCCCAGGAGCCTGTGTGTTTGCTCATCGACAACAACAGCGCTTTTATCACACGATCACCCATCTGACGTGACTCCGCTTGATGACTTGTTTTATGTGGTTTGCTTTATGACTGCGCGCGCCAGCCGGCAGATTTCCGTGTATAATGGGTCACATGGTCTCCAAACAAAGCCTGTCTGCCTATCAAATCCTCTCGCAGGCCGGTGACAGCTCAGCAGTCTGCTCAGGTTGCCAGGGCTGCTGTCATAGCAACTGAGGGTCGCTATAGATGGTTGGCTTCCCTGTAGCTCCAATGACGAAAGTGTGCTCGGTTTGAATGCTGCTTTGGGTGTGTTACCATGTGGCCAGGATTACTTACTGAGATTGCACCGCGCAGTATGAACAGCCCAGTTCTGTAAAGCTTTTCTGCTTTCGTTCAACACTAGTAGGTTCTTTATATCTGATGAAAAAATCTGAATCGGTAATACTTCATTGGTTCCTGAGGGGAAATTGCTTATTTTACAGTTGCTCCCATTCAAAGTCATTCAAACAAGCAGATAAACATGAGTAGAAAAACCTAAAATATAAACACAAGTAGAAAAGTATGAGCATAAAATGTAAAAAATGTGCATTATACTAAGAAAATAAAATGTTAGTATACAGTGTCATAAATAAGAATAGTTATAATTGTGTTATTGCACAGAAAAGTGGCACATAAATAGGGTTTTGTTGCTGTTAGTTTGTCTTACAGCTCCAAAAATGTGAATAAATATAGTGGAAACCAATAAAACTCTTATCTCATAACATGAAATGAGTCTGAAAATGTGATATTATATGTTTTTTTAGATTACATACTGCTGCTTAATTCATCTTTATTATTTAAAATCATGAAAAAAAAAATCCAAAATCAGATGTCTGTAATATGTATTTTGTTGCCAATCCAGATTCAGGTGCAGGATTTAATGTTAAATAACACATTTAGAGGATTAGCATGCACGTTTCTGTACTTCATATGGAAGCATACTACCATGACATAAGTGTTTACAGCTAACTTCCTCATTTATTTTTTGGTCCATCTGTATCAAATGAGTGATTGTTGAAGGATCTATGATCTTTAATCCCATCAGTTTTTGTCAGTCTTCATCTTCAGCACCTCTACTATCTTGTTCGTACATTTTGTGCCGCCAGCTTTCCTCTCTAGATTGTAGATGCTCACTTCCAGTTTTGTTATTGTGCTGTCAGGAGACGCGTGCAAAACACAGACCAGCGTGCTTCCTCGCATTACACAAATATGCAAATTTGAAATGGAAATGTGCGCTGTCTTACAGCTGTGTGTGTTCGTGTCTCTCTCTCTCTAGATTGAGAACATAGATGCCTGCCTCAGTTTCCTGGCAGCCAAAGGAGTCAACATCCAGGGTCTGTCTGCAGAAGGTAAGCTGGACTTTTAACTGAACAAGAGAGGGAGAGGTAGCCATGAAACTAGCTCAGGTCAGGACTAGTTATGAAACTAAATCCATACTATGAAAACAAGGTGACCAGCTGAAGCTTGATGCATTGGATCATTTTATTACTGTCAAGCTCTTTTGCCACTGAACACGACATTAATTCCAGACAGCACACATTAAAACATGTAGGCTTGATGAGGAGTGGTAATACCATACAGATAAATAATGGACCAGAAAGCTCACAGTAGTGCTTAATGGTGTTTAGCCTGCATTAAAAAAAGATGTGATGTGTGTTGGCCTAATTTGTCACATCATATTATTCACAGAAAGAACCTAGGAGGTGAATAGTTCTGGTAATAATGCTAATAAACAGTGGATCAGTGAATAGTGATGGAGTCAGTGTTCTTATCACGTGGCATCCGACAGTCCAAGAACACGGCAGTCAGATGGATAAGGGACCTAAAGGTAGCAGTAGACAGCAAGTTACACTGAATTTGTTGGATTTGCTGAAAGTTACATTGTGGGAACATAAACAGCAGATGATCGAGCCTTACAGTCAGGTTATGATTTATTTGTAAATAAACTGTTTGTGACAGGTCACCCATCCTGATCAGTCCTCGCCCCATGTCGGAGATAATGTGTAATTATAAGTAGTCAATGACGTTACTGCTGTTGTTCCATGTGTACAAATGAATGCAACAAACTAAACTTCACCTCCTGTTAACATTTGTCAAAACCCTGATTACTTTTATTACTTTATTACATATCAATTGGTTATAGGTGTGAAATTGTAGATTAAAGTGAATCAGAAAGATGTTTGGATCAATATTGGGGCTGAAAAAAAAGAATCCGACAACAAAATGCACAACTCCAAGTATACAACTTGTGTATGCCTATCTGTTAATGGAACAGCATGCAGTTCAGACTTGTTACTAGGTCAGACATAGAGAGTTTGCCTTGTGAGCAGGGTGTTTGGTCAGATGTCATCAGATTAACAGGAAGTGCATGTCTATGTTCAACATTTCTGCAACCTTCATCCTCTCTTTTGTCTTTATCTGTTCCTCATCTGCCTTTTCCTTGTTAACGCTTCACACCGTCCTCCTGTCTGATCTCCAGAGATTCGGAATGGCAATCTGAAAGCCATCCTCGGCCTCTTCTTCAGCTTGTCCCGCTACAAACAGCAGCAGCAGCAGGTCCAGCGGCAGAACTCCCAGCCGGCCCTCCCG
>OMNN01063913.1:0-13329 GCA_900302755.1 Chromis chromis
TGATTCATGCAGTCTCCTCTTAACAGTTGTTCTAGAGATGTGTCTGCTGCTAGAACTCTGTGTGGCATTGACCTGGTCTCTAATCTGAGCTGCTGTTAACCTGCGATTTCTGAGGCTGGTGACTCGGATGAACTTATCCTCCGCAGCAGAGGTGACTCTTGGTCTTCCTTTCCTGGGGCGGTCCTCATGTGAGCCAGTTTCTTTGTAGCGCTTGATGGTTTTTGCACTGCACTTGGGGACACTTTCAAAGTTTTCCCAATTTTTCGGACTGACTGACCTTCATTTCTTAAAGTAATGATGGCCACTCGTTTTTCTTTACTTAGCTGCTTTTTTCTTGCCATAATACAAATTCTAACAGTCTATTCAGTAGGACTATCAGCTGTGTATCCACCTGACTTCTGCACAACACAACTGATGGTCCCAACCCCATTTATAAGGCAAGAAATCCCACTTATTAAACCTGACAGGGCACACCTGTGAAGTGAAAACCATTTCAGGTGACTACCTCTTGAAGCTCATCAAGAGAATGCAGAGTGTGTGCATAGCAGTAATCAGAGCAAAAGGTGGCTACTTTGAAGAAACTAGAATATAAGGCGTGTTTTCAGTTGTTTTACACTTTTTTGTTAAGTACATATTTCCACATGTGTTAATTCATAGTTTTGATGCCTTCAGTGTGAATCTACAATGTCAATAGTCATGAAAAGAAAGGAAACTCATTGAATGAGAAGGTGTGTCCAAACTTTTGGTCTGTACTGTATATATACTTTGCGGATTTCGCCTATCGCGGGGGGTTCTGGAACCTAACCCCCACAATAGACGAGGGACTACTGTATATAAATTTTTTTATTTACTTTATTTTGCTACCTGTCTGTAGTAAAAGTCAATAATAAAAACACAAAACTGGCATTTGAACAGTTTTAATCACACAGTATCCAAACTGTAAATAAAACACATATTTACCTCCACCAAGCGGAGGTTATGTTTTTGCCGGCGTTTGTTTGTTTGTTAGCAAGATAACTAGAACAGTTATTAACTGATTTTAATGAAATTTCGAGAAATGTTGATAATGGGACAAGGAACGGATGATTAAATGTTAGTGATGTTCTGGATTACCAAAAATAAGAAAATGCCGCTTGTGAAAATCACAATATGGGTGGAAATGAGCTGTTACCGGCCTGAGCCTGCTCCTTTTAAGCGCGGTGGCTTATGGGTAATGTAGTAGTAGTAGATGAAGAGAAGTGCGTTGTGTGTATTTCCCACCCGGCATTCGTGCTGTACTTTTTCACCGTGTCTGTGACAAATAAATGGATCCAGGTCACAAGGTTTACTGCCTCTCATGCTGCCTGTTTAGATAGCGGCCCAGACGATTTGTTACCAGCACAAAACGAGCTAACACAGTAGTGTCATTTACTGCGGTATACGGCGCAGAGCTGAGAAGGTAACGGCTGCTTGGCGGAGGTCTGAGCTCTCCGAGTGCTTTTCTAGTTAAAAATATAATCTTTTATTGTTAAAGTGACAAATCATTGCATTATATTAATTCATTCATTACGCATGAACTCGTATGTCACCATGGTTGCTAGACTTGTTGAACTACTGTGCTGAGTTTTGTGCTTTGTTCAGCTCCATCATTATACTTGTGCTGTACTGTCAAGTCAACATATTTCAAACCATTATACACGGTAGCCGGTGGGAGGTTCTTTATTTCTTTAGGTCTATCCACCAAGGGCAAAGCTTAAGTTTGTACTTTATTTCCAGACCATAACAAATTATGTTACAGGTACTGCACACCTGACCTGTCTTAATGTGCAAATTACTGCTTTTAGCTCTTTCAGTGTAAACATGTCTAACGTAAAGGAAGTCTCATTAAAACAAAAAGCCACTTTTCTGTTATATAAATGATTAAATAAATGATTTTCAACCCAAGTCATGGGGGGTTAAGGCATCCTGGAACCTGCAGATGTTTTCTGGGTGCAGATTTTTGCTTAGTTTCCTCAAGACCCTTCCTTGACCTCCATTAGACACAACCCAGGAAAGTGGCATCTCATGCTGAGGAGAAGAACACAAGGAGGAAATGGTTCATAAATATTTAATTTAGAGAGATGATTATGCCAGAGACACTGTAAGAGTCCTCACCCGATGTGTCCGAGCAGCACAACCACAGATAAGGTGCCGTCTGGGAGAGATCTGAAGAGTTTTCCTAACCGGCGGTCCAGCTTCTTTATCATATGATCCATATCCTCATCCTACACGTTACACATTGGAGTCAGAGAAAAAAACAAACATTATACCTTAAACAAGTGTGAATACAATCCAATCAGACCATGGATTATGGAGAAATCCTATATACCCCTGCTACTGCTACCAGCCTTAAACCACTGGAGTCATTACACAGGACAGTTTGTCATACCAGTGTGAGTTATATAAAGATTGGATGGTCTTTGGGGCGCCCCAATAGCCTAATGGTTATGTCGTGTGACCCACGTGCAGAGACGTAGCGGCTGTCCCGGGTTCGAGTCCAACCTCGGGCATTTACCGCATGTCCTTCCCCACTCTCTCCCGTTTCCAACTCTATCCACTGTCCTATCGAATAAAGGCGAAAAGCCAAAAAGAAATAAATCTTAAAGATTGGATGGTCTTTAACATACCTTGATTTAGTTTTTGCTATCTAAGCGTCTGAGATACTTACTTTACTCGCGTTCGGAGCTAATAACCACAACACCAGGAGAAATTGGCTTTCAAAGTTCCTCCTCCTAACTCTGAACTGGGACAGATTAGTCTCTAGTACTATGCGCCGTTCTACTACTATGAACTCCAAGGGAACTTGAAGTTACAGTCTTTTTAGAAAGTATTCAGATCCACTTTTAAACACTGTGTTGTAGACTTCATTTTAAATGGATAAAATTTCATTTTAATCCATACTTGTTTGCAGATTTATTAAAAACCAAAAACCGAAACCTCTCATTACAAAAATGTTAAGCCTCTTAATTCAGTACTTTGTAGAAGCCCATTTAACAGCAGATACAGCTTTGTATCTTCCTGGGTAAGTCTCTATGGGCTTCAGACATCTGGAATTGGGCAGTTTATCCCATTCTTCCAGGCAGATCCTCTCAGGCTCTGTAGGATTGGATGGAAATCGTCTGTGAACTGCCATCTTCAGGTATTTCTATAGATGTTCTGTGGGGTCTAAGTCTGGGCTTTTGCTGGCCCACTGGGACAATCAGAGAGTTGTCTTGACTATCTGCTCCATGTCACTGTGGTGCTGAAAGGTGATGTGTTGCCCCAGTCTCAGGTCTCTGCGCGCTGCAACAGGTTTTCTTTAAGGACCTCTATGTATTTGGCTGCATTTACCCTTCCCTCATTTCAATCTCCCTGTCCTTGTCACTGATTAGTACCCCCATGGCATGATGCTGCCACCTCCATGCATCACTGTAGGGATGGTTTTAGCAGGTGATGAGCAGTGCTTGGAGGTCTACACAAATAGTTTAGTTTTTAACTCATCAGACCAGAGAATGTTTTCCTCATGCTCTCAGAGTGATTTAAATGTCACCTGACAAACTCCAAGTGGGCTGTCAAGTACCTTTTATTCAAATACTGTAAGGGATCTTTGGGTTCTTGGCTTCCTGACTAAGGCCATTCTTGTTCGGTCAATTTGGCCAGAAGCCCAACTATATGAAGAGGAATATCTGGATCCAAACTTCTTACATTTCACATTTACTGAGGTAACTGTGCTCTTGGGGAAATTCAAAGCTTTAGAAATAGTTTTATGCCCTTGCCTTGATCTATGATTCACCACAGTTTTATTTGAAGGTCCAAAATTCTTTGGACTTCATGGCTTCATGGTTTTTGTCCTGACACACAGGGTAAATTGTAGGAGCTTAGGTATATACACAGATGAGGATTCAATTTACTACAGAAGGACTCCAGTCTTGTTGCTGACACATCTGAAGAATAAATAAAGCAAACAGGAAAAACTTGTCTAAAATGTGGAGCCATAGGAAAGAGTCTGAATATTTTTAGAAATGAGAGGTTTCAGGTTTTGATTTGTAATAAATGTGTAACCATTTCTAAACACCTGCTTTCACTTTGTCATTATGGGTGATTGAGTGTAGAATGTTGTGAAAAAAATGTCAATTTTCTGAATTTAAAATTAAATCAGCTCCCAATGATCCTCTACAGGATAAAGCAGGTATAACTAATGGATGTATGGATGAGTGGATATTGCTCTGCTGGTGTACAGCTGATCTTTGTCAAAAGCAAAACAAAGAATAATCATGACAAAATAAGCCACACAAATGGACCTTGAAAGCGAACAGCAGATGCAAATGCAGTTCTATTCATACGTGATATTCTATCATTTGAAAAAAGGAGACATTCAGGGGAAAAAATAGTCTGGCCAAGCATGGCATCAAGTCTTAAAGTATTCAGTCTTGTGATATAGAGAACGGTGTAATGTGACCTAGCACAGGCATGCTGGTCTGGCTTAAGGCCAGTTCATGGTTCCTCGATTCCCGTGCACAGATCGATACTGACATGGAAAGCAGACAGTGGACATGCATGCTGCTCTGTTTGTACTACAACAGGTACATGTTGGCCCTCTATGCAGACAGTCACACTACCCATCATATCAAACACAGAGAAACAAGCAGAGCTCCCATGGATGCGTCTGAAAGGCTGTGACTTTGCATGTTTTACAGGATTTAGCATCAAAGCACCTCCAAAGTCCTGCAGTGACTACTTCAATTACAACTGTTTTAATGATCACTTCATAATGTTTGAAAGACTTTAAACAGTCTCTCCTCATAGCGAGCACTTGTTTTAACAATCATTTGTTTTCCTGGCACATGTGCAGCTGTTGGAGACTTTGTGGATCACAACATTTAAATCATGCATAAACTTGCAGACCCTTGTGACACACAGATGCAGAATGCATGAATTGGCCTTAAAATGAAATGCTCAGTTTTTGCTGTGAGACTCTAGTCTAGATATGAATTAGTGAGATTAACAGAAGCTGGCAGCACCTTCCAAGCAATTCAGTTTTTTATTTTGTTATGCCTGTGTTGTGCATTGATTTTGTTATGATAGAATAAAACCAAACTTTGTAAAGTATCTTTTAAAAAACAGGGTAAGAATGTCTGTGGCGTATTTATGGCCTTGGGCAGCTGCAATGCTCAATGCACACCAGAAAACAACCCTGTTGAATAGACGAGACAAGTATTCTTCAGTCTTACCAAAACATTTATTCTCTGGAAAAAGCCACTGCTCTAGTCTCAGGCTTGAAGTCTTGGCTGTTCTTTCAGTCTAATGATAAATAAACTGATGAGCTAAGAACATAAGGTGCTAACAGGCCTACATCTGTCACGGCATGTTTATTATGAACAT
This sequence comes from Chromis chromis, assembly GCA_900302755.1. Lineage (NCBI taxonomy): Eukaryota > Metazoa > Chordata > Actinopteri > Pomacentridae > Chromis > Chromis chromis. The sequence continues at coordinate 5,380 of OMNN01063913.1, forward strand.
ATATGGCATATAGAAAATAGAAACATGCAGAAAATGATATGTGATAAATGATAAATATATAAAATTCCACAGTAGTTCACATTTAAGATTGTGCGACAACCAAGTCGGATCACTACAAAACTGACTTTACCTGAGAACTGTGGTGCATGTTGGTTGTGTTCTTGTCCTCTGCAGCTTCCCCATTAGCAATGTGTGTGGTCACTGGCATTGCAACCCATGAAGGCAAATGGGGTGGAGTCAGGGATTGACAGATGAGGTAGTTCTCCTGTCGCAGATCCTCAGAAGAGCTGAGGGCTGCATGTTTGCCCTCTGAACTCTCAAACTCTGTCAACCAGAGATGTACACAAACCATGTATGAACTCCCGCATACACTGTGCTTCAAGATATAATTCATCAGACAGCTTTTCACTCACGTATACATGCATGTCGTGCATGTTTGGCAGGTTTTGAAGGCAGGATGACTCTCTCCACTGTACCAAAGTGACCAAACGTCTCTCTGACTGTCTCCTCAGACAGCTTAGATGTGGTGTTGGTGAGCTGCTTTGTTTTAGCTGCTGGGAACCCATTTGCTGTTTTAACAGTAGGGAAACTTGAACATTTGGCATCTAACGTATGTCCGTTAACCTTTGCAGAAATCTTTATGCATTCAGCCACACTGGGGTTGAGTTCAACGGCGTAGAGGTGACTGGTGTTCAGAGTGTCATCCATTAAGGCATCAAGAGTCAAATCCAGGTCCAGCATTGACTCATACACAGGCCTCTGCACCTAGAAAATAAGAAATATTAGTACAACTGTCTAGAAAGGTTTGGACATACCGGCGATGAAAAGGGAAGAGAGTTACCTTCATGGACTGTCCCTGAACATTAAGTCCATTCAGAGTTTTCAAAGCCAGCACTGCTCCCTCGAGCCGCTCAAACTCGACCTCTGCATGGACCTGGAGACCGAACATTGTCACAAAATGTAGGTAGGATTATGAAGCAAATCCAGAAATAGGGAGAAAAAACTATTTCACAGCACTAGTTTATTAGTAACTGAAACAATAATTATCACCACATCTCAAGAGGCAGTTGAGGAGACATACTCTGACACTTGTGTTCAACATTTTGATTCTTCCAATGGGTCCACAGCAACGAAACAGCAGTCTCACTTCTCTCTCAGAGAAACCTGCAGGGAACGGCCCAGCAAACACCACACACATATCCCGAAGATTCGCACACACCTACAGAATAAACACACACAGTGAAGAGTACATCCACAGGAGATGCTGCAAAATGATACATGTTTTTGTAATAACTGGCTCACATTCCGGCACTGCTGCTCCTGATGAGGGAAGCACTTCTTCAAATGGTCTGAGAGGGAAGAGAACTGGACGACAGAGAGGAAAGGATGCTTTGTCTGTCTCCTGAAGGATTCCAGCACCTAAAGAAGAGAGGATATAAGTTTCAGAGGTAGAGAAAGAGGGGAGGAGGAAGAGTTTAATGGGGGATAGTGAGGGCAAATAAGGAAAGGAGCAAAAGATAGAGCAAGTGGAGGGGAAAAGATGCAAAGACACAGAAAGGTAGACAGAAGGCAGTAGCCTGTCACTACTGATTTGATTAAAGATACTCTGGTGGCACAGCAGACTGATACTGATATATATTCACCTACGATTTAATCAGTCATAATCAAATGCATATCCTGAGCCAGAGAGCAAACTTATTTATCTGTCCTCACGTTGTCACTTTATAGTCATTTGCCAAATTATGTATAAGTGCCATGAAAGACTATTCAAAAACAGACACCTTGGGACATTCAAAACTAATATCTAAACAAATGGGTAAAATCTGCAAACTTGCTGAAAACTAAAACAGATTAAAGAATTAAGATTAAAAAGGCTTACATGTGTATCAGTCACGAGTTTGATCAGGTGAGGTAAAGTGACTCCTGTTTAAAAACCCACAACCCCTCACTTCTCACCTCTTTGTCAGAGCCGTACCACTGCTGATTGGACAGATTCAAGGCGACATCAGAACGCTTTCCTAAAAAGGCCACTGATCGGCCGAGTGTTTGCAGGACGTCAGCAAACCTGCGCGATGAGGAACAGAGAATCTGTCAAATGTAGCTGCAGAAGAACCTGTGGTGAGGTTAGCAACCTGTGGTCTGTAACTACAATATGCAGGATGTAAAGCTGCAAGCATTAACTGATTAGTCATCAAGTATTAAAATAATCGCCAGCTCTGTTGATAGCTGATTAATCAGTTTCAGTCATTTTTTAGGTTCCTAAATTTGAATATTTTCCATCTGTGTTTAAGCTAATGATATTATCTGCGGATACAATACAATACAGTGCCAGAATACCTGCTGAGCCTGCTGAAAAACAGCAAAATGTTCCTCTCTGCATGCTGCTGTGCATGTCATCCATCTAAACATCACTAAAGATTTTGATCTTGTGTTGGATTTGAGTTTGCTCTGTGTCTGTGAATGAGCCTCTATGCTTTGCAGCACCACGAGTCTTCTGAATTTGCACACAAATTTCTCCAAACTTGTATTTCTAATTGCCAATGCAGCCTCCATATTTCTTGAGTGGGAGAGAATCCGAAGAAATGTGCAGAGAAAACAAAACAACTTGCAAAAACGAAAACAGAAAATACAGAGATGCTGATTTGCATGGAACGGAATTATCACAGGACCTCTATGTCTGCTGAAATATGGCAGTGGAATTTCCTACTTTACAAATTACAGACATGGGATTAGAAACAAAGAAAGAGGCTGAGATTCAAACCCAGGACCTTTGAGCTGTGAGGCAACAGAGATAACCACTTCACCTCCACAATTATTACAAATTGCTAGATGTCCACAGGTAATAATAGTCCAGTGTGAATGAGACTTCTGAGAGTAAACTGAATATCTTTTCTCTTTGGGGTGTGGGAAACAATGACATTTTTCACCATTTTCTGACATTTTATTTACCAAACAACTCATCAATTAATTAAGAAAAAAAGTTGACAGATTAATCAGCAATGAAAATAATCATTCCATGCAGCCCGAGCAGACTGACCGACAGAGAGTGGTTTTAAAATGCTCCATTTTTGAGTGTGGAACATGCTGCCTTACTATGGAGGTGAAAACCCCCGAAGGAAAGCTACTGTTATACCCAACTCAGTGTGAACATCGTCTGAGTGATGGTTGTATGGTGTCAAGAATACAAAGACAGTGTGTAACAAGTTGTACCTGTGACTTGGTGTGGGTGCAGATTTGCAGTCAGATGACTCCTCCTCCTCCTCTTCTATTGTGTATCCCCACAGCTCCTCCAGATGAAGCTCTACAACCTGACAGTGAGCATGCACAGAAAATGTTGTATTATTTTTGTGTGTGTGTGTGTGTGTGTGTGTGTGTGTGTGTGTGTGTGTGTGTGCGCGCGCGCGCACGTGTGCATGTGTGTGTGTGTTAGACAGCAATTTGCTACCTGACGAGGTCCTGTTCTGATGAAGTACTGGGCCAGCTCCAAGGCTGCCAAAGCATCCTCAGTGGGATTATGACCCTTCTTCTCTTCAGTTTGTATTTGCCTCCTGGGATGCAAGTGAAAAAATTAAATTATTACCTGTGGTAGGAGAGAGGGACACACACACACACACAGAAAACAAGAACTCACTTCAGTACTGTCTCAGCCAGAACCTTCAGCTTAAACCTCTGACCGAACTCCCTTCTGTACAGCAGTGAGGTGTCAATTACATGCTGGTGGATGAGCTGCAGGGAGGACACAGACACAATACAGTTCAAAACTCCAACTTTTAAAGCAGAAGTTGTATCTATATTTCAGGGGAGCCTCTCCAAAAATGAAATATCTATTCACAGAATATCTGAAATATGTGACCACTTAACATTACTGCTGAAATAAAGGGAATTATGCCATGTTGAGTAAAGCCTGACTTATTGTTTTTGTAGTTGATGCATCGGACATTAACCAATAATAGTAGCAAGGGAAAAATTCTTATAAATATGAAAGCCAGCACACACAAGTCTCAACGGTCTTCATTTATTAATAGTGGTACATGATTACAAATCTATGAGCAAACAAGACATTTCGCATTGCAGCTTCCTCGGGCTCACTCAGTATTTATGTTTCACGTTGTGTCAGACTTCATCAGTTCAAAAGCCACACGGTGGCAGACAGCAGTGCATGTCAGTGGGCACATACAGGCTGTGTGTTTTACTAAAGACACACTTTTCCCTGTTAATACATGGCAAGCTTCACATGCCTGAGAGTCAGTCACTCACTCACTTTCAGAGCCATGAGGTCATTGTTGATGGAATGGCCGACCAGAACCGCGTCCCATGGCAACAGCATCTTGAGTTTTTCTTGCACATCCCGCAGGGTAGCGGTGATTGGTCGCAACATGGCTGCAGTGACACCAGAGAACCTATTGGTGGCACAAAGCAGCAGCAGTGGGAACAATAGTAAGTGACACTGTCAACAAAATAAACAGTATGGAGAAGTTTGCCTTTACCTCAAGACTTAGAAATACTTAGTACTGGAAAAATGCACTGCATGACTAGAAGATGAAGCCAATTAGATATGCCACTCATTGTCACAGACACAATTCCAGAGCAAGTATAATGTTGGCCATAAGGTTTTATCCAGACTTTCTGCCCAAAAAATGAATGTGTGTGTACTTGGTGAGGTAGTCGAGGATGCGGTTCTGAGGTTTCACCAGCTCGTCCAGAACACAGTTCCCATCACTGTCCACCACAGAAACACGAGCCAACTCAAACCCCTTCTCTGTTAGACACTGAAACACATCAACAAAGTGATGAACAGTTTGGAACAACAGTGCACTTAATGTAATAACTCAAAATAAAATAACAGTTGCAAAAGACAGACAGGCATGCTGAGTTTTAACCATTAAAGCTAAAACACAGGCAACAATATGCAAAATCAGATGAGCGGATGCTTCTCATTTACGATGAAGCACACTGTCGTGCTCAGAATCAGTGGGAAAAGAAATAGAAATAGTGCTACAGACGCTTCAAAAAGACACTTGCCCTACAGTCTGTTAGACTCCATCACTGGATTCCACAGTAGAAAGAGGGAATTAACTACATAACGGAGAGCATCTCACCATTTCACAGTCAAGTCCATACAGAGGGCTGCTGTCAATCACACAGTCAGCACTGTCTGTGCACACAAATTCCTCAAAGCCTGGCATTCCTGTGTCAAGAGAAACAAAACAAGAAGTGAGTGGGAAGAGATTGAGAGCACGTCAACACTACACTGAGTACATCTGGAAGGACATCTCGTCAGCTTAATTGAGCTTTTTAAAGGTGGATAAAAGTGGATAAATCTCCTGTCTAAAACTGATGGTGCATTTAAGTTACCACAGGTTACAATAAAAGCTTTTGGAAAATAATGACATAATGAAGAGACACAGTTTTGCTTTGACAGCAGAAACTTGGATGTAAGCGCATGGATGCTGTGTTTTTAGATGTAGTTGCCTCATTGTGGTCTTGTCACAAAGTGACTAATTCCTGTAGGAACATCTTTTTTTAGGCCAGCCGTGACAGCTGCAAAATGAAAGGACCGGATAAAAAATACTGCTCATTGACAATGGATAAATGTCTGTTTTCCCTGCCTATCTAAATGCAAAACTCAATAAAAATAATGTTCATGAGTAAAACTCACGCACCTTTGACAGGGTAGTGCTTCTTGATCAGCTCCTCCTGGGTGAGAACGTAAGCTGTCAGTCCTCTCCTCTGGGTCCCAAACTTGGCGATAACTGGGTGACCTTTCAGTGCTGCAGAAGTGCGCAACAATACACAATGAAGTACAAGAGCAAAAACACAAAAACACGACTACCGCTGAGATTATGACATAGAAGAATATTCTGACTAACACACAAAAGCGATATGAATAAGCCAAAACAACAGGTAAGTGCATTCGTTACTTATCAGATACTCATATTCGTATACAATCCTCACCATTATGCAGATCATTGTCTGGTTTGGAAATAGATAAACAGTCGAGTTTAGGAAGTTCACTGGTGAAGATTCCAGATGCTACGTTGTTACATGATGGAGTGAAGGTGACCCTCTAGAATGCAAAGAAAAAATAACTAAACATTGATGCTATGAAAAGAATTTCTCTCCTTCAATAATTCATGTCAGTGTATTTATTCCCTCTGGTTACTTACAGTGGTGTATTTGGTCCTGAGGTGTCGCATGGTGAGGTAGTGTTTGTAAAAGTGACTCTGCGTCAGGCCTTCCACGATCACAACATTTACACCCTCAACCTTTCTCTGATGGTGGAGACGGCACCAACTAGCAAGAGGACACGGACAGAAAGAAGAGACCTTAAAGTTAAGTGTTTTTTATTATTATTGGAGCACAGGGACACAGTATAAGTTAGTTACTGAGAAGGATTTGCCAAGAGCTGACACAGTAGATAACACTTTACAAGCATAGTCATTACCTGGGTTGTTTGATGCCTCCTGTTTTCCCCAGAGCAGCGTAATGCAGCAGCTCTGTCAGCTCATTCAATGTAATTGGTTGTTGAAGGCGGTCGAGCAGCACCGAGACCCTCGGTGAGCGAGAGCGACGTCCACTCTGCAGCGCTTCGTCACCGGCCTGCTCAGTTTTTAATCTCTTGGCCTTGTCGTGTGTTGTGTGGGCCGTGTTCTTTCTTTTCTTTGTGCTGCATGATGCTGCTGATGCTGATGCTGATGCTGATGCTGATGATAATGATGAAGACTCCATGTCCAAGCTGGTGTTCCTACTGGGTATTTAAAAAAACAACTGAAAGAGCATTGTGTTGTGGACATTAAATGAGAACTGCATCACATAAGTTAGTTTACAGCTAAGATTTACCCTCTGCTCCTCTGTAAATTCGTATTGTTTCAAGGTACATAGTATAAAAGTGTATCGGGGAGTGGTGGCCTAGTGGTTTGTGAAGCTAACTTGTAACCGGTGGGTCGCCGGTTTGAGTCCCCAGACTGGCAAGACGTTAACGTGGGGAAAGTGAGAGCGACCTCTTGTCCCAGTCACCACCACTGTGGGCCCTTGAGCAAGGCCCTTAACCCCTGACTGCTCCCCGGGCGCTGCACCGCGGCAGCCCACTGCTCCTACTATGTATAGTTAAGGTTAACTTTGAATAGAATGGGTCAAATGCAGAGAAGGAATTTCTCCAAGGGGATCAATAAAGGTTAGATTATTATTATTATTACTAAAGTGAAGCCTTGTTTTGGCAAAAAGAATCAGCCATCAAACTTCACTGTGTATTCAGTAGTAACTGATATGTGTCAGTAACAGAGCTGTAACTAATGATTATTTCCATTACTGATTCATCTGTGGATTATTTTCTCATTAATTCTTATTATTCTTATCAATTTATTAGTCGTTTGGTTTATAAAATGTAAGAAAATAGTGAAGTCTGTCAATTGGTGCTTCCCAAAGCCCAAGATGACGTCCTTAAATGTCCTGTTTTGTCCACAACCCAAAGATATTCAGTTTACTGTCACAGCGGAGGAGAGAAACCAGAAAATATTGGAATGCTCAAGAAGCTGTAATCAAAGGATTTAGGCTTGTTTTATTAGCTAATCAATTAATTGTTGCCGCACCAGTCAGCAACACTAATTACTAAAAACCTGTTAAAAGTCAAACACTGGCAGTATACACTTTACCAGTGTTTCGTGTTAATTTACTCACTGATTGGATATTTGTTTGTTTTTCAGACTGGTGGCTTTGAGCTAAAGTTTTTTAGTTGAGGGGGCTTTATGCCTTCATTAATAACAGTTTGTAAAACACTCAGTTTGAAGTACTGAAACAAGGAATGGTCTTGTACTAAAAGACAGAAAATATTATATAAACTCAAAAGTATTTAAATAGTAATTAAACAACATGCTGGTGATTTGGGTTAACTGTCATTATTTTAGTTATAGGTAGATTGACTGCAATTAGATGATTTTAGCTTTGGGTGAC
>OMNN01063923.1:0-12042 GCA_900302755.1 Chromis chromis
CTCCCTGTCCGTTTTAGAATTGATTTTAAGATTTTACTGATCACTTTTAAAGCTCGCCATGGTCTCGCCCCAAGCTACATCTGCGATTTGTTGACCGCCTATGAGCCTGCTCGCAGCCTTAGATCCTCAGGTGGATCCCTTCTGGTCGTTCCAAGGTCGAAACTTAAATCTAAGGGTGACCGAGCGTTCTCCATCAGGGCCCCTCGACTTTGGAACGACCTGCCTGAGGAGATAAGGCTTGCTGAGTCAGTAACTTCTTTTAAATCACTTCTTAAAACGCACTTTTATAGACTTGCTTTTATGTGAAGTTTACTTTTAGCCTTACTAGTATTAGTGTTCTATGGACTTATTTATTTTTCGGCCTTATGTCTTATTATCTTATGTTCTCTCTTTTTAGCTGCCAGGGCCTGGTGTGATGTTGTTGTTAATTAGTTTTAATGTTTCATTTATTCTGTATCTTGTCCTGTTTATTTCACATAAGCCTCTTTTTAACTAGTGTAACGCCATTTTCATCTTATTTTATTTTATTTTTTTAATTCACACTAATTTTGTTATACACAGTAATCCTGCATATTGCTTACAATTGTCTCCTCATGTCTTGTCTGATAATTTTTATGTTCACGTGTTTTGACTGTCAAAGCACCTTGTGAACACTGTTCTTAAAGGTGCTATACAAATAAAGTTATTATTATTATTATTAATAAAAGCTCCAGCAGCATTTTGTAACCATTTTAATTGTTTTCCATATAATAATTTAAATAAGGATTAAATATATGATATCGCTCCCTCCAGGAAATACACAGGACCAGAGTTTCTGATACTGATGGATTTATTCTGTTCTTCACCTTCATCCAATCAAACTGTTGTACAGAATAACGATTAGTTAAGATAAATTATAAACAGTAAATAAACGTAACGGATCAGAAGTAACAACCGTAAATACACATACCTCGCTGACTGCATAAAACCAAGAGGGAGAGAATCTGACACCAAACATGATGTAGATGTTCCACTGGTATTGACCTGAACAAACCCCTTTAACTTATAGAAAAAAATAGACCTTAAACACTGAAGCTGTACAACTGGAAAGTAAATGTTTTAAAAGGCAGCGGCTCACTTCAATAACATCACGTTAGTTAATCGATTTTTAAACAAATTTTAATGTCTTTAACATTTGTACTGTTAGCTGTTTGAGTTAGCTGTAACACAATACTTATATTTAAAACTATAATCCTCCACCGCTTCTTCTCTGTCAGCTGTGATCAGTTAAAACTCCAGCTGTTGATCGAACTGTCACCGGCGCGCAATGAATCCTGGGATATTTGGGGCTATGAAGTGTGCACCGATGCCTCCTTCATATTCGTGGAAAAGAAGGACGCAATCTTCGAGTTTTAATGAAATGGGACAGCCTTCGTCGCTCCGCTGTGACGTATGCGGCCGACAAATGCAGCCTTGAAGGCTGCAGACCCTGAACTGGGACACAGCCAGTGAGTTGCTGAGAGGAGCTTGGAGGAGGACGGGGAGGAGCCAGTAGGGGGCGGTGCTTATCCTGCTGTGACATCATAACAGGCTGCAAACCTGAAAGGTTTGTTCAGAGACTTTCTGATCTGTGAAGAAAGGAAGGAAATAAAAGGATGGTTTTTATTTTGTTGCTCTCTATACACACCGGGGGACATATAATTATGTTCACAAACAGTGAAAACACGTGATTTTGCATAATATGGCCCCTTTAAGGTGTTTGCACAAATGACTTATGTGGTCTTTTTTTTTTAATCCAAGGACAGATTTGATTGTTTTGTTATACAGCAAGGACAAAAGTTGGGAGATAAACAGATATTTTCTTAAATCTTCTGTTATCACAGGGAAGCATTGAGGTTTTTGTGTAAACAAGGGGACCCCACCCCCCTGCACCCCCACTACACTGCCTCCTGGGATAAGAAAAGTTGCTGTTACAAGAGATTGCATTTGACTGAGTTTGTAAATGTGGCAGCTGATAAACTGCAACTTTGCTTGACTCACGCTCAAATATTCCACCACATTTCTCGACACATTTTTTTCATTATTACATCTTGATGCATTTATACAGACATAAAAAAGCACTGTCTGGATGGATGTCACAGTGCTATTCTCCCCCCCCAATAAAGAGCAGGGAAATTCTTTGAGTGAGACATCATGCTAACCCTGAGAGGAATAATTTATTGATATACGTCAAACCAAGAGAGGGAAGAGGGTATGTGGGCTCGGTTATGAGACGGGCTGAAAAGACAAAAGGAATCCTTGATGAAGTTCCTTTGAAGTGCCTTTTTCCAGAAGTCCTTGGAAATACATATTGATGAAGTCCAAATTGTCTGGCCTGGAGGGAGAAGGCAGTCGACTGCTTTGCTTTGCGCTATAAATATTCACCAGAGAAGAGGACATGGTTCATTTCTATGCAAGAGTTGAATTATAACATTAAAATGATTGGCTCAGAAAAGGGATAATTAGAGTCGAAGAGAGCGAGAACGGCGTCATTGGGAGAGATCACATCCTTTAACAGGAGAAGGTGCTCTTATCACTCCTGAAAACATTGATTTTAGTGTTCAAACTCTGAGTTCCAGCCATCGCTGCATTATTAATGTGAACGCCTGAAGGATGAAATTTTCAAAGTGTACAAAACAAAGTTATCTGTAAAATCTACTCTGAACGGAGGAAAGAATATGTCATTATATACAGTAGAGTATCAACAGAGTGTCTGAGAAAATTAGTATTCAGTGGACGCCCAGCGCTGCTCTGAAGTGAGTAGCTCCTTGTTCCCTGCTCATAAACACTCCTTCAACCTTCATCTCAAGAAGACTGAAAAGAAGCTGAAGGTGTGACGACCTCATGGTTTTCTGTTTGCATACAACCACTTCTGATATGAATCGGCTGCGAATATGACTTGCAAGCATTTGATTGATTTTGAAGCTGGAGAAATCTGTGTTAGTGTCATGAACCCATCCCTCAGCTCCTCAGGTCTCCTCAACTTAATGGAACCTCTTTCATTGTTTTAGTTTCCTAGCATGCAAACGTTGCTCTCATCAGTCATGGAATGATGAAATCCACAGATCCAAATTGAATATTTTTTGAAATAACTAGTTATTGATGAGTTTAAAAAAAAAATTTGAAAAAATGTAATTATGTTTTATAGATTGAAAAAAAAAAGATTGAAAAAAAACAAGCAAACAAACAAAAAACTACAATTTTTTGGGCAACTATTCTTGGGAGAAGTATTCAGAAAAAAAATATTCTGTCTTCTAAACTTGTATTATTATTATTATTTGTTTTAGGTTGACTTAAAGTTTTGCTGCTTTTGTGGATAGTTTTCCATGTTGTGGCCTGAAATAGTTATAATTAATTTAAAATGATAATAAGTAACATAAAATGGAAACACTAACATAAAACACAAGTACCTCAAAACTATGCATAAGTACAGCACTTAAGTAAATGTAAAATGACATGAAGAGCATCACATATCAGGGTTTCTAGCAGTATTAGGAACTGCCACCTCTCCTGAAATGAAGACCACTTCTGCTAACATCAAATATTCATTATGACCCAAAATCCAAATCACTTCTATGAAATTAACACCTAACCGGTCTGGCAGAGGTATTATTTAGCATAGCAAATGCCAACAAATACCACCTAAATGTAATGGAAGACAAGGTGCATGGGTGGCTCACTACCAACAATGTCGTGGCTAAACAGAAACACTATATGGAACAATGTATAAACGCATCTGAAGCATTAAAATAATAGTCTTTGATCTTTTACACCTAATTTTTAACAAGGTATTATATGATATATGAAGTCTACTGATACCGATGTGTCATGATGAAACAGCTAGATTCTCTTGAGAATAGTAGCCACTTCAATGGCCTTGTTGAACTACAAAAACACCAGCTGTGTGATGTTTGTTTTCCACTTAAATTATGTTAGATTTTGCTTCTTTTTTCTTTTCTTTTTTTTAAGTTTTAAGTGTAGAAACCAGTTTGCAGACACCCCTTAACCTTAAAGCAAGGTTGAGGTTGATTAGCTACAGCTGATATCATTTGTATCCAGAGAATTTTGTTATTTTAATTAGTTAAAGTGTAGGTCAGTGCTTGCTAAAAATATGAAGTCTGCCACCTGATTGTCTTGCATACTGGTAGTTGCTAGTGTGAGATGTAATGAGTTGGGGGGGAAAAGTTTAGTGTCCCATTTTTGCAAATCCAGGTGCTATGCCAACCAGGAACCAGATTCAAAATGAATCAGTAGCAGCAAGGAGGTGCTGTCTAACAAAAAGCTCTGATAATAAACCACTACACACTACCTCGATGGGACCAAACAGTAGGGAATACAAAGAACTACTAGCTGGTAAACGTTGTGCAGCATTCAGTTGCTAAGGAGTCAGAAATTTTCATCAGGAGTTGGTGGAGACCAAAAGCAGAGCTAAAATAGAGTAAATATTGGCTTTACACTCATCAGGTGGGTGCAAACTCAAATCCATATACAAGCTAATGTTGCTACGTGTTTTCTGGATGTGTAAAAATGAGTAACATGCTCCCCTTTTCACAACTTTGTAGGTAGACGTTGGGTTTTCAGTTTGTTCTGCTAACCTCAAGTGGACAAAAAATAATTGATGCAGCTTTGTATTTAAAACTAGGACAGCTGAATCTGCCATTATCCTGAACCCTGTAGGAAATACTCAGCATATTCAGTATTTCAGAATATAACAAGCTTGATATCCCTATTGCCTCTGTCATCATCACATCACTCATACAGTACAAGACGTGTATGTCTCGGCTGAGAGCTTCAATTCTTCTGGGAGTTCAAAGACATACTACAACTGTTATTGAACCAATTTTATCTAAAGACATGCAATCCACTTGGAATGTGGTCATTTATTAGCTTATTTGCCGCCCTACAACATAATCATACATACTGATCAGAGATGAAAATAAAAACCATGGCTTTCAGGGTGAAGCAATTTCATCAGTCCCCATGGTACCTCTTCATCTAAATCACAAGCAAATGTCACGTTTCTGAGGGGCATCCGCTGAAACATCCTGCCCACACAACATGGAATCTTTTGGGACACTTTCGCAACAAGTATGAGTGACAACTATGATCATGCTAGCAGCTCCTGTTGCGATTCCACATGCTTTCTGGTGCTTTAACATCTGTGATGGTATGCAGCATGTTGGAGTTGCCCACCATGATGTTCCTCTTAAAGAGAGACAAAAATGAGACAAGATGGGAAAATTAATCATTCTGGAGATATAATCTATGTCAGAATAATTCAAGTGATTCTTACATTTTTCAGTTTAGCTCTGTTTTATACAGCAGCTATACAGTATGTCAAGCCATGGTGGATTGATGGAAGCTGAGACTCATTTTCTCTCCTCCTGAATTGGTGTAACTTTTAAGTCATTTAAGAGGATATCTTTTGCTTAAATAAATTCAAAGAGCTTTTTAAGAAGTCAGCGCTTTCATAAAAAAAAAGAATAAACACTGTTTACCCAGTGCAGCTCTGTCAAATATTACCGAGATCATTTATATTAATTCCTGTAACAGAACTGTCAACAACAAGGCAGCTTTTGTTTTGTCTTTTCACCGTTATGGTATTTGCCTCATTTATGCAATGGGGTTTTGTGCACCATAGTAATTCAGCATTAAGTTTAAGTTAATTTATTTGTATGGAGCCATTTATCAGGGGCGAGTCCCAAAGGACTTAAAGGGACATTCTCCTAATGTCACATTATGTGGGAGCTTGAAATTAGAACAGACACAAGTGAACATTTTATAAGCGTTTCATAATAAGCTGTGCTATTTGCTTCTGTTTGGAGTGGGGTTAATGGATAATGATAGGCGTGCAAATGCTCATCCATATGCAGATTGTGTAAGCTAGGGGAGTGGGGTGAGCCCCTGCAATGGATAGGCTTAACGTGAGAGAGGCCCAATATACTGACCTACTGAAAATGACTTCACTCAGTTGTCAGTCTTTTTACTTTTAGGTACCGTTACATGTTTTTCTTCCAGTTCCATCCAGCGCTTACAGCTTCGCCAATATCCACCAGCCTCAAATTTGACTTTACTGTATATCCCTGGAGCAATATACATCTATGGGTGAAGTGGTAGAACACACAGGTGGATGACTCAAGTGACACCTTACTGAAGCAGGACCTGTTAATCAAGGTCTACGAATCCCAGATTGAACCTCCAAATCTTAACACCATCTAAATGTATGAGCAAATTTCCAAGCGGCCACCAAGACAATCATTAGAAGGATTGCTTCATTATATTTATTAGCTTTGACAGCATAATGTCTTTTGGAAAAAAATCACTTTGTATGTCTGGAGAGAGGTTGACATCATTTGAATGAGTCTCTACTGGAGATTTGTTAGGACCAGAATGTTGCCATTAGTGGTAATGTATCGTCAAGGATAATTTGAGTTTATTGTAACTTGTTAAAACTAGTTTTGAGCTCCATTTCTGCCAGCAATTATAAACATAATATTCACGAACATTATTCTTACCAAGTTAAATGCAGAAATATGGAAATGAGGTGAAATACAAACTTAACAAGGACTTTTATGCAGGTTTCAGACAAACCCCAAATTAGACACGCATACTTGACAAAAAGGAAGGAAACAGTAAGATTTTTACCTCAACTGTGAATGTAAATGAAGGATTATAACTTAACTTTCTGTAGAGCTGTTTAGATGCTCCAGTTAGACTGTTCATTGGCCTCCCACTCGTCTGACTGATTCTTATGTTTCTTTGCCTAAAACTCCCTTCCCGTTTGCATAATCAATATTAATTATAGCCCAAACTATGAAAAGTTATGCAAGAAAAATCAGAATTATCCTGTAATGCAGTAGAGTAAAGGTTGCAGCAGAAAGTTGTTCTTCTAACCTCTGTAACTCGAAAAGTTTTTCTGACATTTTGAAATTGCACTCTAAAATAAAGTAGATCCTTCAAGTTCTGAAGTTGAGGGGTGGAGTCACTGCAGATTAATTTGATTAATCTGGTGGCCCGGTTATGATTCACCCCTCCTCAGACTATACCTACAACTTTTGGCCACTGTACCCCACAAGCCTTGCGGTTTTGCAGATGCCCTGAACTGGTTGTCTAGCCATAAAAATATGGCCTTCATCACAGTAGCTAAGATCTTTACACCCCACATGTCTCCTCCTTCCAACATGCTAACTGCAAGAACCAACTGTTCACTTACTGATACACTTAGTAGCTGTATAAATAGTACTTTCAGAGGGAAATCATTTCATCCATCCCCGTGGGAACCCTTCATCTAAATCATAGGCAAATGTCACATTTGTAAGCGGCATCCGGATGAAACATCCTGCCTACACAACATGAAGTCTTTTGGGACGCGTTTGCAACAAGTATGAGTGACAACTATGAACATGTTAGCGGTTCCTGTTGCGATTCCGCATGCTTTCTGGTGCTTTAACATCTGTGAAGGGATGCTGCGTGTTTGAGTCGCCCATCATGATATTCCGTCTCTCAGTTTCATTAAAAAGTGGCAGAAATGAGACAAGAAACTCAGTTTAGTTACATACCAAAAAGTAATTCAAGGTATCTGTTTCCAACACTTAATTAAATGCAGGTTTGCAAGATAGAAAAAAAAAGGAATTTACTGATTTTCAAGCAAGATTTTGATAATAATAATGTCGATAACTGCATCAACTAAAGATTAAATTTTAAATTTAAGTTAATCTTGAGCTCAGAATTTCAAGTGCACTCCTCTATCTTAACGACAATTTAAGACAGTTGAAACTGGTCATTAAAAATATGTTTGATTGTAGAGGAAAACCTAATTCAATGTAGGTTGTTGGTTAAACATAATTTCATTAGAAGTTATCATAACACAAAAAGATTGATGGTCAAACAAATACTGCAATCTCGTTTTACAAAGCAGTTATGTAGAATGTCTATCTACATGTATGCTTTGGGTTGATGAAAACAAGTTGTAAAACTCAACATTAAGGTAAACTGATGAGCCACAGCATTATGATGACCTGCCTAATATGCTGCTGGTCCCTTGCTTGCCACTAAAAAAGGTAAGACCCACCTAAGCATGATCTCTAGAGGACCTAGGTAGGTACCCTGTGGTACTGGAATCCAAGACATTGGCAACAGATCCTTTAAGTTCCAGTGAGTTGCAAAGTGAAGCCGTTACAGATTAGGCTTGTTCAGCACATCCTCTAATTTCATGTGGCCAGTTTACAGTGTATACCTTCTTGCATCATTGCACCAGGACCACCATACAAGCCTTGCTGTTTCAGAAATGGTCCAACTTAGTCCCCTGGCTAAACAATTAGATTTTGGTCAAAGTAGCTCATGTACACTTCTTCTTTCCATCCAACACACTGGCTGCAGGAACCAACTGTTCAATTACCTACTAACACACTTACCAATATGTCCTACACCTTAACATGCATCATTGTTAAGTGATAAGCAGCATAACAATGGTAAGATGCTTTGGCTCACTGGTATAAAATGTTAAGCTACAATAGAGGCTACTTGACATCTACAGTACACTCACTGCATCAAACATGAACCTACATTGTGAATAATGGCAGCACTCTCCAGTATTGTTTTACATAAAATTAAATGCCCTTTCTCAAGGTCAAAGAACTCCTTAAAGTGAATATTTTCACGATGGCTACGCTGCTGTATCTCACATCAGACAGGCTATGTGGATCACACTGGGCCTCACCTATAACACAGCTCCTTCTTGGTGGCTCACTGCATCATACCGTGTATTCGTATATACAATCTAATTTAGCTACTCCCAGAGGAAATAGGCAAATTCAATAAAGCTAAATGTTGTTGCTCACTCAGCCAAAGAACAATGTTCAGATCTCTTGCCGCGTTTACAAGAGCAAAGCAGACAGTAACCCAATCAGAGCACCCTTGACGGTTTCATTTTCCACATGCCTTCCACTTGTGTGTGTGTGTGTGTGAGCCACGTGTGGGGGTGGGTATATATATACGTTCCACTGCACCCATGTGAATGCGTGGCTCGGCAGCGCTCGTCTCTTGATTAATATGCAAAGCACATGTAGCAGAAACAAACTCCTGCTTTTCTCCGCCTCTATTGCAACCCCTCCCCTCCCCTCCCCCCCAGAGCACTTATCGCATTTAACATTGAATAACCATTCAAATAACGTCTGTTGAGGAATCATCCTGCATAAAGCGCCATCTGTGCCATGTTGCCTGTCTTTTCACAGCCGATGTAAACAGAGGAGCACCGGATCACAGGCAAAATAACACACGGAAGAAAAGCTTACATCTGCAAAACGGGTCAGCTGTAATCAGTAATCAATTCTCCCCTCTGCAGAACCAAAGCTATGCCATGGGGGAAATATTTGCTGAATAATTTGCAAACATCGGTCGAGAGGGGGGGAATCTGCATAGGAGCTGATTGGAGAGGTGACATTGCTGATTAAAACAGTGCTGGCTGATGGAGCTTGGGCTATATGTGATAGGTCACACCTCATCCCTTTTTACTGAACCAGGAAATAAGTGAGAGCCCAGTGTCATAAAGAAAAAAGAAAAAAAAAGTGGCAGGGTTCGCGGGAACATCTTTAACCTGTCTCCTCAGCTATCAAATTAGCACTTTGCCTCCCTCATCCTCCACTCGCCGTATTTAAATTTATTCAAATAAGGAGGGAAAAGGCCTGTGCAAGGTGGGACTCTGGCAAAGTAATCAGCAGATCCATGATAATGAGATATTAGTGGTGCAGATCTCATGTCTCCGACAGCATGTGAACCTCAATCCAACTCAGACCCCTTACGCCTCTGCCGAGCTATGATTAGCACCAGCGAGTCCCACCACCAGCGCATTTATTGATTAGAAGTGTAATGTGGACGGAATAC
Source organism: Chromis chromis (assembly GCA_900302755.1). NCBI lineage: Eukaryota > Metazoa > Chordata > Actinopteri > Pomacentridae > Chromis > Chromis chromis. The sequence continues at coordinate 9,901 of OMNN01063923.1, forward strand.
AGGCCTTTTCATGTTTTAATAAGTGGCTGCAAAGAAAGCCAGGAAACCACACAGAACCCATACAGACATCAACAACGCATACTGTTGCCTTTGTAGCAATGGTTTCAATGGCAGGGGCTTGATAAATAGTGTCATGGTTCCACATATAAAGTTTTCATGAAGCCAATATGTGATGTGCGTAGATATTTAATGACCAAGATGAATAATTTAGCAGCTCCATCATGTTACAAGTCTCTGGGGCACCAGGTAAGGGAAGTTCACTATTGCTTTGAGGTGAGCTGCATCAGTTTCAATTGATTTATCAAATCAAATCCGAGTAAATTCACAAAGAGTTCTTTCACCGTGTGGCACTGAAGAGAATTTGGAGCCCTCCTGATCGCTTTTGTAAAAGATAAATCTTCACTTTCGAATGGAAATGCACCTGCCCCACACAGTTGGTACCAATATTTTTCTGCAGTGATGGACAAAAAGTGAAGTCACCTGCAAAGAAGACACTTTCAGCTGTGAAGCCTCAGTTTTAATAGGAGTCTAAAAAAGCTTACTAAAGAAAAATCAATGACTGATGTACATTTTGATTGAACCAATACAGTGTTTCTTTGTTGTTTTTTTATAGGTCCATGGAGAAAAGTAATGTCTCTATTGTATAACTAACCTATTATTATAATATTACTATTGTCTGCTCCAATTTTCTCCACTGTTTCTGAAATTATTGTAAAACTAGAGACAGATGTTGACCATCTGAAATTTGTTTGATTTGATTCAGGCAAGCTGGATAATCGTGTCAGTATCCTAAAGAATAACATTACTGCTGAATGATTTGCATATGATTCATGTTCAGTGTGAATACAGGAATTAGTGGAGAAGTGAAAAATATGGGTACGAAGCAAGCAATGTTGGATGTGCATGTCATGCAAGCAAGGTTGGAGAGCAACGGACTACATGTAACGGTGTTACGTAATAGGGATACAAAAAAAAGGTAACTGTAATCCGTTACAGTACAGAAACAAATATGTAGTCCCATTACTGGTATATTTGATAAAAAAGTGGGATCACTGAGCGGGACTACATTTTAAAATCAAATGGGATATATTACAATGCAGCTGACCTATGCGCCGTGCACACGCATTGTGACACTTTACAGCACTTTATGGCACAACACCACAACAAACCAACACATGAAAGGACCCCCTCGTTGTCATGGATACCACCGATTGCTGCTCATAGTTATGACCGCTTGGGAGAAAAACGTCTTCGCTGGCTGGAAACTCCGGCATCATTTTGTATTTAAATCAGAGAAGGCGAACAACATCTTGGTACAGTGCAAACTATGCCTTCCAGCAGTGAAAGTGCTGTCAACATCCAGGGACTCAACGTCCAACTTAAAGAAGCATCTGCAGGTACGAAGACACACTGCTAACTTTTACTGAAGTACACATGAACCCAGTCAGCTAAAGTCTAGTTAGCTTGCTAACTTGTAAGTAACTTGTCAACACTGCTACTTGTGCTACCACTGTACTGTATAACCACTAGTGGAAAACATGTTGGGATTGTTGGTGCTGGTGCTGACTGATGCCCTTCTCAGTAGGTTTAGAGGGAAACAAATCATGTTTTAGTGGTAATAGCAAGAAGTCTACCAGTTGGCTGTTTAGACAAAATCAGGCTGACTGATTCTGTGTGCAAAGGGACTTGGTGCAGAAGGTTTTGCCCAAAGTTTGGTTTTGATTAAATGTAGGCCTAACGTTGAATCCGTAGGTGTACAGCCTGGATTTGCTATATGGTTTTGAATAACTATTTTCCTATTTTAAACTGAGTGTATGGACACCTGGTTGGTGTGTACAGGGCCTTCTCTGTTTACTCTGTAAAATGAATATGTCCTGTTTGTGTTGAAAAATGAGCACATTTTACATTTTCTTTAAAAGAAACATATTTTCTGTCAACTCTTTAAGCCAGGGGTCTCAAACTGCATTCCTCGAGGGCCACTATCCTGCATGTTTTAGATGTTTCCCTCTTCCAACACACCTGATTCAAATGATCAGGATCGTTATCAGGCTTCTGCAGAGCTTGATGATGAGCTGATCATGTGAATCAGGTGTGTTGGAAGAGGGAAACATCTAAAACATGCAGGATAGTGGCCCTTGAGGA
>OMNN01063928.1:0-14842 GCA_900302755.1 Chromis chromis
ATTACTTTAATCTGAACTGCACCTCGCTGACCCACCCTCCTCCTCCTCCTCCTGCTGCTGCTCTCCGCTGGGCTTTTCCCTCTCTCCATCACTCTACCCTCCAACCCTTTATCTTTACAGTAAAGGCAGTAAGGGCTCTCTGGCCGGTGTCCCTACAGTGCTTTTTAAGCTTGTGCCCCACCCTGTTCCTGGACCAGTTAGAGACGAGGAGAAAGAGAATCAAATGAAGTGCGTGTTTCTACTCCAACATGTATGTTAATGTGTGTGCACGCAGCTGCTTCTGCTTGCTACTGTGTGTGTGTGTGTGTGTGTGTGTGTGTGTGTGTGTGTGTGTCTGGGAGCGTGTCTGGATCATTACTTGTCTGCAGGGTAGACTCCCCGTGGACCCACAGATACAGGCTTTATCTCACCCTAAATGGCCCCCCAGAGAGAGTGATGAGAGAGTGGTGGGGAGGGGGAGAGTGAGGGGTGAGAGAGGGGGAAAATGGGGAGGATGGCGGCGGCAAGGGAGAAAGATGAGATTTGACAAAAGACAAACAGAGAACATAGAAGGAGAAAATGAAAGAGGCCTGAGACTAAATGAGCGGACCGAATCAGCATCAGGCCTTGTACTTGTGTTCTTATTGATGGAAGCCTTTTAGATCGCGTCTTACCGGCAAGCGCCTTAAGCTAAATCCTTGGAGAGAACAAGAGGGAGAGACAGAAAACATCAACGACACCGTGTTCCCTTTGGCAAAGTCAAATGACAACCACATCTGTTTTTTTTTTATATATATTTCTCTTTACACACCCTGCATTGTCTTCTGCTTAATCCCCACACTGAGATCTGTTGTGTTGTGCCTCAACAACAGGTTTGTGATAATGGCTGTGACAAAGGTTGAAGGGGAGCTTGTCACTGTTGAGAATGACAGCAGCAGACGGTGTACTTCTAAAGCTGTCATCAGAAGTGTTCGGATAGTTGGGGAAACCCTTCCATTTGCAGATTTTCAGCCTCGGAGTACTGGGTTCTACGTGCAACCATTTCTGAAACTGACAAGCTGACATTTCGCACCTTTCGTATAGATTAACAACGGCACGTCTCCTCCCTGTTTGTTTGTCTATTTTGATACATTACTTTGCATTACATTACTGCATACTCTCCACACAGATTCCCAGTTTGACTCACCAGAGTCACTACTTCATGCTTAGTTGTAGTATTAAATGAATGAGGCTAAAGTGAACCGAAGCTAAATAGCATGCATTAGAAGAAATTCAGGGCAGAGAGTGGAGAAAAGCAAATCAAAGAGCTATTTAAATGAATCGAAACAGTATTAAATTAAGTATTAATGATAATGCAGACACACTCTGACAATGAGCAGGGAATAAATACAAAGTTCCTGCTTTCTGCCTTTTTAGGTGCAATTTTCTTTGTCATATACAGTATCGTAGACGACTGTCTTGCAGTGTATTAAATAAAGCAGAATATGTGAACCGTGAGTTACTTCATGATTCCCACCGCTACTGTCCACGATAACCATCTTTTTACTCCACCTTTGAGTTCGTCCATTCAAACCAACTGTAAACCCGTTTGCCTTCTGCTAAAGTCAGTCAACTGATCATACAACTAGTTCTTTTTGAGCGTAACCCGGCCCTAAAAATCTACAACCATGCCTCCGCAGAGTCCCACAGAGATGCTGAAATACAAAGATTTTAATCAAAATGCTAGGCTCAGCATGCTAACATGCTCACACTGATAATAATGTTGATGCTAAACATCTTTCAGCAACTATTATGTTAATCATCTAAAGCCCTTTTCAGACATAACATTGCTGGAAAACAGCTTGAAGCCGCGAACTGAACTGCGTTTCTGTGTGTAACAGCTCAACCTGTGTGATGTGAAGAAAATTACACAGTGTAACTTGCTGTTGGATGTTGATCCGGGCTGATCCTGACTCCTACTGATTCACTCTCTATGGAAAATGTATAATTCAAAGTATTTAATAAAGTTACCGGTGAATGTGATCCACATGCGCAAATGTGTGCAGCTGTCTTGCTTGCACATATGGATCCTGATGCTGCAGGTATTTAATAAACTCAGGAGGGAAACAACAAGCAGCTGGAAGCAACAAACTAAACTTCAGCTCCTGTTAATGTCTTGTGGGGGTAAAAAAAACAACCCTGATTACATTAATTGTTGGTGAGTATCGTTAATCTAAGCTGTCAGTGTCTGTTTTGATCATATTTTGGACATTATGGACATTTCAATTTGTCTCCTAATGGATTTGTAGAGCAAGGTGGGTGAGAAATGTGTGTTGTGAGTGTGTGTTTGGCACACAAACTGTTTCCTGTCTGTTAATGGGAGTGTAATTCTGACTTGTGCTGCTGAAAGTGAGATGGAAATGCTACTAGGTCCAACCTGGTAAGATTGCTGGCGCAGTTTTTACGGAAAACTGAGCATTACGTTGCCGTCAAATTAACAAAATGGAGGTCATGTTTATAAGGGGCTTAGGTTTGGCACATTAGTCGGCTGTGTGTGCTTATAAAAAACGACTGTGGTATAAATAGACAGTGAAAAATAAGAAGTTCATTGGGAACAATGACACTGCAAAGTAAAAACAGACTCTTGGCAAAGGACAATTGGGAATAAAAACCTGCTGGGAAGCAAATTAGCACTAAACCAAAGTATTTTGACCCAACAATGGCAGAGAATAATACTTGACATTTACAATAGGCAACATGAATGTCTGTACAAAACATGGCAGTTTTATAGTTAAGATGTTGCTTGCATGGCTAAAAAGCACACTAACCTTTGCAGTACCTTATCATTAGTCTTTTGCTGTGAAAATGATGAGGACCTTATTTCTTACAAGAGAAAATCCATTCCATATAGAAGTACCACTTTTCTCCAGGCTCCCGACACAAATGAATAATCAAGAGGTTGCTACTTATTTTAGCAGGCCTCTACACTTATTCAGTGAAGCGAGCTACTACAGTCCGCCTCAATCCCATTGAAAAATAAGAAAGCAATTTGGATCATCAGAACTTCATAGCACTACAAAGGTTGTTGTTCCGCTTCTGTGAGCCATCAGTGTGTGCGTTTGTGTCTACAGTTCAATCCAGTGGAATGTGATGTGTGTGTACGATCGGGGGGGAAGCGCTCTTTCAAAATATCACTCGCTCCTCTTCTGTATTCATATCTTGCTCAGGGAACTCAGTGTGCTTTTGCAACTCAGCTGTTCATTTACATAAGACGCAGCTTCCTCTGCTGCCAAATTAATTTGATGTTCCGAGGCAAAGCCCGAAAGCACCTTCACCAGATGAAATCACAACTTCCTGCTGGTCGGATTGACTCGACCTGCAGAGTTCACAGTCTTAACAGTGAGCTAAGCTAACCCGGGTGTCACGCACACTCTGCTTTTGTTGCTGTTACAAAACCGCAATTGTGGGTTTTCCACAAAGCCCTCCTGCACCGCTGCTCTGTGTTTAAGCTCGGCGCCAATTACTAGCGCGGAACCGAGAGAGCACAGTCATCCAGCAGGTTCGTTTGGACCAAGGCCTATTTAGTGTTCCCCGTTTTATTGGATGACAGCTTATTCTGCTGCAGTGCTGCTCACTAAAGATAAAAGAGAAGACCTCAATTCATCAGCAAGAGTTTTGAATCCGAACACGCCAGCTTCTCTCTGAATTACTGTACATTTTCAGCAGTATCCTATCCTCTTACCAAATCCACTTGTCCCACATGCCCCCCACCAGGACTGTCTCAAACTGGAGAGCTTTGATTATGCCGGCACCAGAGTAGAAAACCAAAAGAGCTGCCTGCACGCTGCAATTAAGCTGAGACGCTGTCACGATTGGAGACAGAAGGAACATTAAAGGCTCCTCGGTGGAATATGTACAAGCTTGTTTAAAAAAGGTTGTCAGCTTTCATCAGCAAGTTGCAAATGCTACTGAGGTGGACAGACAGACAGGGTGGCCTGTGGTGATTAGTATGAAAAGGAAAGGACCGACAGTGTGTGGACCAAACCCAGAGCAGCATATAGGGCTATGGACAAGCACTCTGTTAGTGACACAGTAATTAATAAAGATTCAGTTCATAGATTTTTCCAGACTTGTGGTGTAGTACAAAAACTGGGTCCTGTATATTTGCAGCCTCACTAGGCTCCCTTCTCCTTTTAATGCATGTGCTGTGATGCCTGCATAAATAACAAATAACTAATCTATAAATTAACACATGCTTTCATAATAATGAAATAAATAAAAATATTATCTTACAAAACAGCCATAAACTGAATGAAACCAATAAACCTGAGTAGAAACCAACAGGTCTGGGCTTTAGGTTTAAACTGTTCTTTTATATACAAATAATTGCATTCATTGTGTGTGAGGATGCTTGACAAAGATAAAAGGCAGTGATAGGAAAAAAAACATTTGATTGATGAGATCTGATCATACAAACAGGTGCCATCGCCCCTCACGATGAACTCTCTAACCCTTGCAGGTTTTACACCCACATTGCTCCATTTACAAACATAACACGGGCTAATGAGCCAATAATCCAGCATGCAAGCAGCAATAAGATAAATCAATACACGCTAGATCAATATAACATCGTTGCGATATTGAAAATCCCCGCAAGCAATTAGAAAGCACTTGAGAAGACGGCGTTCTCATTCATAGCCAATTATGACTGGGTCAAATGGGCTTAATTGGGTGTCTAGTTGGTTGATTATTGCTGAAGCAAGCGGATCAAACTGAAAAAATAAACAGAGAAAGAGAAGTCCCTGGTTAATTCTGGTTGCGTCTGTGGTGATAATTGAGAAATTAAAAAGCAAATAAACCGTAATGTTGCAGTCAGTGTTTCAGGGTAACTTGAGGTGTAATTACTGAGAGGAATAAGCAGAGAGGATGTCCAGTTCTGATTAAACCTGGCAAATAGAAGTGTTTCACTGAGAACTGGCGGTGAATGTTAATCGAAAACAAAGAAGAAAACATTTTGGATGATAATTGGAATTGAAATTCGATCCGAGGGGTCAAACTTTTGCATTTATTATGGTTTTAGCCTGCAAAATAGCCTTGAAATGTTAGTTTTTGCTGTTAGTTTAAGGTACCACAAGTATTTGTTGGTCAAATCGCCCTTTATCTACCTGTTTTGATGAATATTGTCTTTGTGCCGATAAAAAAAGGACAAAAATCAACAGCCATGTTCGCAGATCGGGGAGCTGTATGTTTTGAACTCAATAGAAATGACACAATGTCACAGTGACGATGCTAAAACGCTGATGTTTAGCAGATATAATATTGACCTTGTTGAGCAAGCTAACATTGCCTAATTTGCACTATACAGTACGTAAAATATAGCTGAGTCTTGGGGGAATGTTTCACTGTTCATGAGCAAGAGAATTGGACAAATTGAAAGTTTTTCTTACTGCACATATGCCATTCGTAGTGAGGTAGTGCCATGAATTTGCATAATGTTTTTGAAAGTGATGCTAGTTACAAATGCAACACATTTGCATAAAGACAGCTGATTAATATGGACTGATCTGCTTTTTACTTTGCCAGATTTTCCACGGGCAACGAGAGAACTAGCAATGTAGCTCAATATTTAAAACCCCATTTAAATAATGAGCTACTCTCCATGCAGTGGGGCTTTAAGTATTTGCACCATCCACAAATTACAGCAATGCAAATATGCAATAGCGAACATATAAAGTGTCAATAGCTCACAGATTAGCCTAATGATTTTTTTTTTCTTTTATCACCACTGGTACACTGGAAGTGGTTATATAGAGGTGTGTCCTGCGAGGTTGCCATACTATGACTAAGATGTAAACAGCAAGATAACAGCATTTAGGGTTGATTTCACACTATAAAACTGTAAAACGTCAGTTGAATTGACATTAAACTGCTTAAAAATAAACCAATTTAATTCTTCACTTTAAATAATTAAAGGTAATTAAGCTTGCTCACTGCCAATCTAGCATCACCACATGCACAGTTAATTCATTTTGATAGGATCAATATGACTGCAGCAGAAGTAAATCTAACCTAACTTGACACCTCCATTACCCATAATGCAACTCAACTGCTGACAATTTGCGTATTTTGCTAGTAGTGGCTAATGAACTTCCTGCCACAAGCCTGAAGCAGAGAGGAGTAGCTACAGAGGTCTGATGTGCTCACTTCTTCACCCCACAGCCTTTTTTGCTTGTGGTCTTCAGCTCCAGCCAACATCACCTGAGGCAGATTTCGCAGCTTCCTCTGGAGCCACAAAACCGTTTTACGCTACCGTTTTCACATACGTAGTAGTAGTGCTCCCTGAGACCTGTAAACAGACTTTGATGTGTAAAATCAGTGCACTTCCCTATTTAACGACTGTGGCTCGGGGGGCACCACATGTGTCATCTGTTGGCCGGCTGCCACTGGAAAAAAAACCCCCTCTGCTGTCAGTACGACAAGCAGCACGGCCCTCTGTGAATATGTCATTCATGCATGTGGCTGTAATGGCTCTGAGACCCAGCACTGGCACTCGGTGTAGCAGGGAGGTCAAGGGATAACTGCCGGACCAACAACAGGAGCGTCTCATTCTGCTGTCAGCTCCGACTGTCACATCCGGATCGGAGCAGAGCAGAATCGGAATGATGGATTCCAAATTCCTGATTCTCCACAGAGTGTCAGTCCCGCTTTGTGTCGGGCAATGCCACCAGATCTCCGGGCCGCTCTGAGCAGAGAGCTGCTGTCTGAATTATTAACCACAATGGAACAATAAACACGCTGTTCTCACAAGTTCTCCTCATTCTAAAAATGTCAAAAGCAGATGGCACACTGCCTGCGGCGAAACCTTGGTGTAGAGCGAAGAGGGAGGCGGGAATGGACCGAGGAGAAGAGAGGCGAGGCAATATCGAAAATAATTCAGGGAGGATTTTTTGGGGGGCAAGAGAGGAAAGAACGGCTGACTAAGTACTGCGATGAAAATGCATCTGTCACTGCTTATATTTACAGTGCAGGAGGTGGTAGTGTATGTTTTAATGTATCACTGAAGGCAAGACATAAGGCACAGACAGTGATAGCAGGAACAAAGCAGCAGGAAAACCCGAGACGGGCAGATGATCACACAGATGAGCTGCACACAGAGAAAATGTGTCGAGCTGAGAGAAAATATGTGAACAGAAGGTCATTGAAACGATAGAGGCTAGTTGCAGAACAGACACAGGAGGATAAAAGGACGCTGCTTCCAAGTCCCTGTGGTTTGACTTTTTCCCTCCCTGTTTGATGGAAAAGCAGAGAAGCCGTCTGCTGTGAACGAATATGTCCTGCTCACCTCACTCAGTACAATGCAGGTACAAGGGAGATGTATTGTTGCTCAAACCACAACTGTGTAAAAAGAGAATTTGCAGATATTTAAATGTTGTGCTTCCCTGACATTTTCTATGTTTTGATTAATTGCAAACAGGTGTTTTTGCTTTGGCTGTAAGAACAATACTGCATAAAATTATCTGGATGGTTTCCATTTTTTTTTACCATCTCCGTAACCAATTATACAAAAGCGAAGAATTCTGTTTCTATTGCAGTATGGGACTTAACAGCTTCCACCTCAGTGTTAACTCTGACGACAAATGGTAGTCTCTGTTCTCTGAGCATGTGTGAAGTTGAACTATGGAGGGTTTCTTATGTCAGCTTATACGGGGATTTATGTTAAAGATCGTGATTGCTTAAGGGGAGACGACCTCTACACGATAAGGACATTAAGATAGCAGAAAAATGCCACATCGACAACAGCCCTAAAAGTGGTTCTACAGGTGCAGTTCTTACAGTCGAAACATAGGTCCAAGGTTTGGGCAACCCTAAGAAGGCCTACAAATGGAAAACGGCTGTATGTTTATCTGATAGATGTACTTCCGGATGACTGTGACATCATGTACCAGTCCTCAGTGCAATGTGCAAACACCAGCTAGCAGCTTGTCAGCAGCTAGTCTTGCGTAGCCAGACCATTCTGCAGTGTAGAATGGTCTGACTGCACCTCATTATCATTTCGCTGTGGCTTGTTTTCATTTCTTTAAGCCAATCATAATGTTTTTGGTGGAGCTAAGTCAAGAATGCAAGCAACGTCAGCCCCTCCTAATGCAGTGAAGTGAATTTTGAAAAAAAAAACCAAACAAAAAAAAAACAATACAAGCGCAAAGTAGCTTCTGATGTAGTAAAGTACATTTGCCATGTTGGTGTATATTAGCTTGCGACATTAGCTTCAGTGAAGTAGAGTAACTGCAAGCTTAGCTCACTACACTTTCCAAGTAGCTTGCCCAACTCTGAGTAGCTTAAAACATTAAGTTAGAGATAGAATCAGCTCATATGTTTGCTTAATTAGCAAGTTCATGCATTAGCTTAATAGGAAAACTCATAACTTTAGCTTAATTAGCTAACGTTATCCAGCGCTTTTCACTGAGAATGTGAAATCTGACATCAAGGCAAAAGGCCACAAATTAGAGTTTATTTCGCTCAACATGTCTGCATTGCCTCTTTGTCTGTTGAGGTGGTTTTTGGTGAAGAAATTGGCCTCTTCAGCATCAGTGCATGAATTTTATGTTCACACTATGATGGAGAAAGTTACAAAACGGCTATGCTTGGCTAGTTACAATGTCACTGTAGAAGTGTTGCTCAAAGAATCAATGACAAGTTTATTTTTTTCATTTCTCAGACAGAACAAAACAGGATGTTGTGTTTACCCCTCAAATTGTCGCAATTGTTTCCGCAGGAATATGACAAGTAAATAACCAACTGACAAAAGGTGGCCTTGTGGCACCTTTCCTTTAAAATGTTAGTTTTCAAGCACCTGAGCAGAACACACGTCGGCTGTTGCAGGATCAAACGTGACCTTTCAGCTACAGGAGAGTCTATCTAACCACCAGGCCAGACAGAAGTACCATTATACAGAGTAGTGATGCAGACAGAGACCCACAGAGGGGAAGAGGAATATCGGGAGGAGGCCAGCCAGACGGGGCAGGCGAGACGGCAGTAACAGCGATCGCCCTCCCGCCGCTGAGGGAAGCTGTGTAAGACTGTAATCAGATTTCACACGCCGCTCAAGCATCTGAACCAAACACCAAGGCTCTGCTGCAGTCAGCCGAGCGAACTGATGCCGGTGTGTGTTTCAGGAAAAGTAAAAGAAAAGCAGAATGTGTTTTGGACAGACACAGCGAGTGCATGGAGACGCCTGGTTTGATGTGCACATTTTTGTGCCTATGTATGTGCAGATTGTGAGTGTAGGTACGCCTGTTTGCTTGCACATCTGTATTTACTGTTTCTGTGCCATGCTTACTCCTACCTGTGTCAGTATTTGTGTGTATGTCTTTGCTCTTGTATGTCTATTTTTTACCTTGAGTGAAGACATTCATGATCATTTAAAGGACAATTTGAGGGTTAAAACTCGATTTGAGTAAAGAACGTGACAAACTATGTTACATCTCTTTCCCTGATTCTAATGTTTCAAATCTGTTCATACTTAAGCCGTCATGAGAAATGCACTTTGACTATGTCGCTTTTAGCAATGCACAAAATAGGTAAAAGCAGAGAGTTTAGCGACATGCACAACTAGCACTACCTCCAGCAAAGACCAACTTTTAGGTGCGTACTGTGACCTATGTTCCAGGGGTTGATCTGCCATATTGTGCATTTAGATTTAATGCAGAATTGCCAGCTTACGCCACATTTGACACATTTTGTAGATTTTGATAGGTTGTGCCAGTGTGCCTTCCAAAGAAGATGAATCCTAGATATTAATATTGCAGAACAATCACATTGGCTGGGGTAGTCCTTAATTTCCCTGCGATTATACATGACAAATAAGGGGTACAGTGGGAACAAGCCTTCAAGCTTAACTTTTGACTAGGTTGAGTGGCACCATCTTTAAATATTGATTGCTGCCCACTCCAACATTTTATAATGCTTGACGGAGAGTAGACATCTGTTAGATTACAAAAATATTGGAGAGAAGTTTGCATAGGAAAGCATGTGCCTGAAGCATGTAATGTATAAAGCTGATATCATCAATGGGGCTTTGTTGAGATTAGGTTTAGATTAAATTGTGAGACAAAGCCTGAGGTTAGATATGTAGCAAGCTTTTTTCATCACAGGTTTCTCTTCCCGATATGAGTTAGGTGAAGGGAGTATATTGCAGTATGTGAGTTGTGGGTCCTCACACGTTTAGCAGTACCACAGTGTGTGTGTGTTTCTGTGTGTGTGTACCTGTGTTCTGCTCTCTGGAATCGTGCTGTTAGGACGCAGCCAGCTTCTCTGTAATGGCCTGATAACAGAGACCCTCCGGCCAGAAAACGGATTAATTAAGGGGCCAGACTAGAATCCCCAAGGGGCGGGCGCCCTTTGCACCACCTCACCACCCAACACACACATATAAATGCACACAGACACTGGTGTGACTAAATAGAGCACCATGTGCACATGCACAGGGAGGCAGGCCTCATAAACACACAATAACGGTTAAGAAAATTCACACGTACATGTGGGCACATGCAGAGGCATGTTGGGTTATGTCCTGCTCTGACTGACTTTATATGACTCCTGAGGAAACACCTGTAGCACTTCACAGAGGCTTTACTCGCCTGCCTGGGCAGCTCAACACTCTCATTAAATTTCTCCTGTTAATTAGAGCAAATGTGTCATTTCAGGATGAAAGGAATCGAAAGAAAACTAAAGAAAAATCTAATTCAAATTTAATATTCAAGTGTGTAAAATTAAAACAAGTAATCCAGGTAATAAATCAGCAGCACATACACTGAGTTATTACCTGAAAGGATTTGAACGGAAATCATTTTATTTATAAAATAAATCAAATTATTAGCATTGGCTGCAGCCCAAAATGAATCATCATCAGTGCACTTGTCAGCACTGTTCAGCCCTTGAAGGTTTCCCACAGTATATTGATCCTTGTCTGTGTACTTCAATTTTCTCTTTTTTTCCTCCATTGAATAAGAAGTGATATGATTCAGTCCAATAAAAATGATCTGCTCTGTTTGGAGATTGTCAGATTTACTCAGAGGAAGCAACACGAAATATACCATTAAAACCAGACAAGAAGAAAGAAGTCCTTCATCATTTGCTGCACTTCTTTTAAAAGTCCCTTGTGTCTTGAGTTCGTTGAACCTAGAACTTTCCGATGAAGCCTGACATTGAACCTGAAAAGTGATATTCAATTTGGAGTGTCTGGTTTCTGGCTGATTTTGTGCGACTGATTCTATAGATAACGTATCGAATGGCTCGTTGTCACAGACCCTGGAGATGGTAGCCAATACAGTGTGTTCTTACGGACCAGTATCATTTGTTCTCCTGGAAGATTGCGCTTTGTTTGATGTGGCTTTCTGTGCCTATAAGCCTTGTCTTTCCACCCCTCAGAGGGGGGTTTGTGTTTCCGCAGGGGTCATGGGAACAGCACCGCTTGGAAGACAGCGACTGGACGTAAACACTACGCCCAACTTTTGCGATCAGAACTGCGATCGAGACCAGGATACACCAACCCTCCATCTGTACCTGCCCTCATTCAACTCGGGCCTCAGGTGGGACACAGATAGAAAGAACTGAGAGAAACCCCAATAAATAGAAGATTAAAGACCAATTTAAAACCATGACATCACTCTAATCCCATTTGAGGCAATAATCTGATTATAGCGCAGTTATGTAAAAACTCTAATCTGATTATCTTAATCAGAATAAGTGGTTTAATCATAACTTGGTTGGTACAATCATGCTCTGTGTTATTGTTTGTTGAGAAATCCATCTCGCCACGAGGTCCATTTAGTTGTTCTTCCAGAGCTTTTGATCATATTACGAGATCTTCCTTAAGCAGATGTGCGTTTTCTAGTTAACGCAGCATCCAGATGTTCAAAATTTCACTTATACAGAGCACTGTCAAGGCGTTACATCCATGTATGCTGTTGCTCCAGAAGAGATACTAAATAGACCTTGTTGTAAATCTGCTGTTTCTAAGATTTAACAGTGTAATTCTGTTTATTATTATTATGTGCATGTGTCTCGGTGATCATATGAGCACATGTCACATGAACAGTTTCTTACCCCATATTAGTAGGGATAGGAGAGAGCATATTCCCCTCACTTTTTTCCCCTCCAAAATCCTATTTCTGTCTCCTCACCTCTACAGTTTTTATCTCCGAGGTATTACTCTAAACTCTGTCAGCATTTTCCTCTTACTGTGCAGTCGCCACAATCTAAATGAAAGTAGAAAGAATTTCAGACAAATCCTGAAATGCTCACCTGTGCCGGCGTCAAATATTACCTTGTGCTCACACAAACAGCTTAAGGAGCATCAGCAGCTGCAACATGAGGGTATTTAGCCCTGAATGTAGCCTCTTAGGATAGTTAAGCAGTAGTGCACCCTGAATTATTCATACTGAAGAATGGTTTTACTGTCAAATAATAACTTAATCTATAATTTGATGTTTTATTTTTTTTAGTAAAGAAACAACTATCACTTTATTACCCATCACAAATGAACAGGTCTCTATCAAAATCTAATTTTAAGTAGGATTACCTGTTTTGTCATTACTTGGTATTTGATAGACTGATGTACATGTAGGCAAATAGAGCTCAAAATATGATCTAGGATCGGCATATTTTTGGTTCAAGAATTGTTGGATCATTGTGTCCCTTCTAAACCCAAACCTCTTACACCATCACTTATTTCCCTGAATACCAAACACATTTTATTTTTGCTTTTATTAATCCTAATCAGATTATTCATGGTACTTTTCAGAGTAAAAAAAAAAACTTTCAGGCCATAACACTTTCCAGAATTCTGAAAAACCAAGGTCAGGCCTTGTAGCCTCGGGGAGCCAGGGAGGACTCTGCGAGAGAGAAGTTTGTCTGACAATAACAACAACAGCAACCAAACTGAGATGCTCTCAGTATTAATAATAAATAATTCATTTTTCGTGTTGTGTGGAAAAGCAGGGACATCCAGATACAGGACTTTGCTCCTATAATCTTCCTGCCCAGACCATTTTAATCCAGGGTCTGCTGGAATCTGGCTATCGGACATCTACAAGTAGATGAAAACGTTCGCACCAAGGGCAGCTCCCTGGAGCCGGGCCCAGACCCCGACAAAACCCTCGTCCATCTGTCTTCATCTGGCACCAGCAGCCGCAGTCAGAACCGCACATAACAGGCCACCACAATAAAAGCCTTTTTAATTTTTGACAGGGGATGAAGAGCACTTTAGAATTCATTTTGAGGAATCAGACCAATTACTAATGTACAGATGTCTCTTATTCCTCTGCGGAATCAATGATAAGCAGCAGCGCAGGGGATAGGAGGTCATTTTCAAGTTTACACACTCGCTTTTTCCATGCATCACCTCTAATATCAACTCTAATTTGAAAAGAGGGAGCAGTTTTACATGTGCACGCACGAGCACGCCGGCACATCAAAATCAATTTGGTGCCGAGACACAGTAAGTATAAAATGCACCTTTGCACTAATGCATCAAAGTGGCTGAAAGATGGCCAGTGTTTGTTTGTGTGTGCTTATATGCTTCTGGAAGGAGGGCTGCTGCTAGCCAGCATTAATCTAACAGGGGATCAAGTGGAGGGTGTGTGTGAGTGTATATGTGTGTGTGTGTGTGCTGTTGCAAGCTAGCCAGGGTCAAACCAAGAGGTTTGTTAACATGGAGCATTAATCTCGCTTAGGCTCACATCCACACACTGCAAAAATGAATGCACACACACACACACATTCCCTCAGTTCTCTGCGGTGAGCTGAGATGCCCACAAGTAAATTTTTAATCACAAGCGCTCTAATCACTCAGGCTCTCGGTCCATCTTAAGCACCAGTCACGACCTCCACTAAAACACATCAAGCAGACCTGCTGGTTCTGGCCGACCCAGTGACAAACATCACATCGTCCCGCATCCCCAAACACGTGTCCCCGTGCAGCGCTTTCTGTCAACCGCACAGACGAGAAAAAAGACTCACCATCTGTGCTCCTGTATGATTTTCTTTCATTTGCCTCTCGTCCTGTGTGCAAGTGCTCATGTGCTTTACCCCTTTAGTCCCTTCAAAGCATTGTGTTTTCTGTTGCCCTCTGTAAAACACTGCCCTTCATTTCCCCCAAATCGCCATCTGGTAGATTTTCTCCTCTTGTCGCCTCTCATCATCACAAATCAGAATTTCATTGTAGCTGGCTTGGCATATTAAATATCAAATCATTGTCAATGACAGGACTCTGTTTCTGTCAATATTTGTGAAAATCACTCTGACATTTCAAAGTAATTCAAATCTATTTAGGTTGCAAGAGCAATGAAAAATGTCAATGTATATCAGAGCCGCAGCTTATGATTATGGATCATTTATTTTGCCCTCTAAAGTGTAAAAATGAATGACTAAAGCTCTAAAAAAGTTACCAAAAGTGACGTCTTAAAACATTCAGCTTACCCTGTAGTGGTAGTGAGACTATTAGACAGTTATTTGAGAAGTTCACTGCCGGAACATTAATAAATTATTAGGGGTGTGACGATACACTCAGCTCACGAGACGAGACGATACACGATATTGGGTTCACGAGAACGAGACGAGACGATACACGATATTGGGTTCACGAGAACGAGAACGAGACGATATTTTCACATTACTTTTAAGAAAACTAAAATGACAAAATATATGACTGGACAAAGCGTTTTTTATTTGACAGAGTCACAAAACAATGCAGTTGCATTTTGAAATGTTTTATAACTTGCATCTAGGACTGAAACGATTCCTCGAGTTATTCGAGTAATTCGATTACTAAAATGCTTCGTTTATTCCACCATATACTAAATACTATATATGCACATTACAACGC
>OMNN01063930.1:5981-16053 GCA_900302755.1 Chromis chromis
CTCATTCATGTGATAAACGCCACCGTGTGGAGTCATTAAGTAGTGACGCTGGGGAAATGGCAGCTGGCAGGGGGATCTGGCAGGGTTTAGAGCGCCTTATTATATCAATTAAAGTATCGATATTTGGCGCCAGCGTATCGATACTCAAATCGCACGAGGAGGGACGACAATATATCGCTGTGTTGATATTTTGCCCCACCCCTGGTTGACAGCCTCAAACAGCAGAATAACTGTAACCTCTGCTTCGTTTTTTTAAGCTGATTATAACTGAAACTTATCCAACACTGGCAGCGCCAGTCCAAAGCAGCTTCAAACTACTGAATCCCACGGAAGAAGCAATAAAACCTGCATTATATAATACTTGTCATTATGTTGTATTCCAGAGTGTGCACCTCAAACAAAAACTGAAATCTCAGTCATCAAAACTGAAAACTCAGAGCCACATTTCCCATTTTATGTGATTACAAGCCCATAGCTGTGCAATATATTCAGGATTAATAAGGCAGTTTATCAGGAAGATCTGATGGGGAATAACAGTCCTGCATTAGATGTATGTTTGTCAGCCTCTGGTAGGGCAGAGTGACGTGTTGACACTGACTTGGTTGCATGCTCAGTCTCAGTAATTAAGAATGAGGCAGTCATTCATCACTTTCTGACTCGTCATGCAGCTCCCATGAGCCTGCATTCGGCTTCCAACCCGTACTTAGTTTCTAGCAGCAGGCCGGGAAGCACGATGTTTATTTTTGTCCACGAGTCACCTGAGCAATTATATTTATTTTGAAACCTAATATTTAAATAATATCCCCTGGGACTCATTTCCACATCAACATGACACATTTGCAAGCTGCTAGGCGGGCCGTGGCCACTTCGGACTGACCGGCTGACACTTTGGAAACAAACTTAGCGTCCACAAGAAGGCAAAATATCAAACTGGTAGAATCTGTCAGGTCTGTTACACCAGCTTACACTAACAGTGCAAAACAACAGCCTATTGTTCATCACAGGGAGGGATTGGTAATGCGGGGATTAGTGTATTTACAAACAGCGCATACACCCATCGTCATTCTCAGAAAAACCTCTGAATCAAGAAATGAGGCAGGAAAGCTACGAACTTGTCACCAACTCTCATTTTGTGAGTGCATTCATGAAAGCTGTTCTCATTCAAGGTCAGGACTACAAATCTCTTTCATAAAAACCACGAGGGGCGATACGGCATCCTGGTGCACTGCTGTACTGCCATCTGTGTCACTTTATTTGACTTCAATCTGAGCTTTTTCCTGCTATTTCTGATCATTTTGGTGAATAAAAATGGCTTCTGCTTGAGCACAAATTAACAAAACTGCTCAGAAAGCTAAATTCCCATTCTTAGCATCAATCCTCATCATCTTGGGGCTGCCGATTTTCCTTTGGTGCAGCTAAAATCCCTTTTAATCTATGTAGGAAGAACCCCGTTTACTGATTTACTGTTCAGACCCACTACACTGAATCCTAATGATGTGTGCGCATCAAAGACGGGACGCTGGAAAATCCACAATTTGTCAATACACCGATCAAAGGCGCAGCAGTCACTGAGAGTTGGCCAATCCAAATCAATGTCCTTCTGTTTGGCGTCTCCATATGACCCGAGTTCACTCCCACATTTGGCTCGACGCCCCTTCCTCGGATCGGGCGATGGTGAATCGGTAAGAAAAAATAATTCATTTGCAGCTTCACAAAGAGAGGAGGGGCGGCGGTGCAGGGAGGCAGATACACAAGGCCTCAATGAGCAAGCACAAAGGCAGCGATACTCATCACGGGACCGAGAGCTGCGTCGTACCAGCATTCTTTCTCGGCTGCTAGAATAAGACAACAAAGGGCCACAATGTGCCTATTCATCGCCAGTACAGTATGCTAATAATGTAGATGGGATGCATTCTCACCAGCCTCCCTTTGGCAGAGAGGGAGGATCAAATAGGTCATTGGAAAAAACATTATTATCAAAAGGGAACGCTCTGACCTGCGCTGCGATGGCTGATGAAGTCCCACTTAAATCATAACAAAACACTCAGTCCTGCATTTGTCTCAATCAAATTACACTGAGGGGTTTTTTGTGTGTCTGCTTATCAACAAATCAATATGATTTAGGTGTCTGCAAAATGCATTTATCCAACTCGGGGCAGCATGGTAATCGTATTTTCACTCGCTGATTCAATCGTTTACTGCAACATGACGGTGTAATGACATTAAAGGAAATGTACTCGTCCAAACAACAACAACAAAACTAAAGGCGAGTCATTAAACTCATCGGTTTACACGATATGTAAATATTGGCATACGCAGTGAACGGCAGGGGAACACCCTTCACTGCACCGAACAGCAATGTGACTATCGTTTTGGAGTTAGGTGACAAATGGCAGGAAATGTTTAATAAAGGAGCAAACCAAAGGAAATCAACTGAAATCACACCTACTTCTCAATAGGGGTGTAACGGCACACCAAAATCACGGTTTTGGTACGGTTCTCAGTTAAGGGGAAAAATGAAGAAAAAAAAACATTAGCCATCCCATTCGCTAGCCATACAGACTAAGCTTATCACAGAATAAATGGTCCGTCACATCCTGTGGTATACTAATGAGTAAAATGCATATAAAACATGGAAATCAGAAATTAAATTATGAATGATTAAACATATGATTGCAATATGACATAACCAACACTAATCGACACAAGTGGATGATTTCCTCCGCTACCAGACAAGTTCTGTTTTTAGATAATCTGCCATGTTGATTGTTAAATTTGTACAAAATGCAGCCATACAGATGATTTGGCTGTAAATGTTCAGTAGATGTTAAATAAGTTAGGCTTTGCAGTTTCCATAAGGTTGGGCTAGTTGTGAAAACACATGTAGTCTGTTGCTCCCAAAAAATAATGAACACGGGAAGGCTTCAGATAATAATCTAATAATAATCTAACCTTTATTGATCCCCTTGGGGAAATTCCTTCTCTGCTTTTGACCCATCCTATTCAAATTTAACCTTAACTATACATACTAGGAGCAGTGGGCTGCCGCGGTGCAGCGCCCAGGGAACAGTCAGGGGTTAAGGGCCTTGCTCAAGGGCCCACAAGTTTTCACTTTCCCACCTCAACCTCTTGCCAGTCCGGGGGCTCAAACCGGCGACCTACTGTTCACTTCACAAAACACTAGGACACCACTGCCCCCATGTAGATGTAGTAACACCGCCGATTGCCTGACCAATGAGAGTTTGGACAGACCAGAGCAAATCAACCAACCAATCGATTAAGAAATCTGGAGGCTACAGCCCTAAAATGAAGCAATAGGGTGTGTTCAGACAACACGGCATTAAAAATGGCTCTTACAAGTGCAACCCGGGTTGAAACTGGGTTGTTGGAGAAAAAAAAAAAGAGAGGGCTGAAACTAACCCAACTTTGCCACAACACACTGAGATATCATCCGAAAAGGAACTGTGATAGCCAATCAAATGTGTAGATACAATCAGTACCGCGGTAATAACTTTGCTAAATTACAGCGTCTTGCAGCGCTGCTCTCTGTCTGAACCGACTCGATAGTGTCCTCCAGTATCGTTACAAAAACACCCAATGATTGAATGTGGTGTTCCATCACTGCATCTCAGATAAATATTGTTATTAATTCCCTGATGCCGACCGTATCACTGAGCCCCGACTGTTTTTCCACTCAATCTACACTGAGTCAGACCCGACGAGGCAGCAGATATCTACACAGTGTATTTACTTAACATTTGGCTCCAGCTTTCATTTGTTATATTCCCTCTAAGAAAGCAAACGCTGCTTAAGAACTTCCCCAACAAAGGGCTTTATCGAGTGCACTTCACAAACCGCCGTCTCTCCTCATTTGCATAGATAACTGCAAATTTCTAGCCGTGCAGAAACAAAAAGCCTGTTTGGAGGGCGGGGAAGAAGCATGACGGCTGCCCGGGTCACGAGTGGCAAAGGACACGGCGAAAAAGCCACGTGTTCGCTGTGAACGCAGCAGCTGTCTGCATGGAAACACTGTTTGTGTTTCTCTTGTTTACATGATCTGTGTCTCGTCGTGGTCAGGGAGCCCCTGCTACCAAGACTGGAAATCTTACAGAGCCCCATTATAATCCTCCCGCTGTAAATGCTTCAAGATTCTGCTGACGGCAAGCAAACAGGGCATATTTATGTGAAGTCAGCATGCTCAGAAGAAAGAAAAAAAACTGACGCGTGTCGCTTAAAATGCACCAAAAGCTTGTTTTGGTACGGAAAAGGTTAAAAAAAAAGATGCAACTAGGAAGTCTGCAAGTCTCCGAAGCTCAGAAGATGGAGGTGACCCTAATTAGACGAGACAGTGATGAATTCTAACCTTGTTGTTAACGTGCTTGTAAAACTGCAAACATAGGAAGTGAAACCACCGAGCCAAGGTCTTCCTGTTAATTATAAAGACACGGTGACATTTCACTATGAGTTTACCGATGCATGCTTGTTTGCCTCGTACCTACGGTGGGAGGCAGGTACGGCGGTCTCGTGTAGCGGTCGCGGTCTGGTAAATAAATAACGGTGACATAAGGGCTGTTATGCAAGTTAAGATGACAACGAGTCGTGTTCCAGAGGCTGCTGTCTGCTCAGCAAATAGCTTAATGAAATATTGCGTCTGCAGGTACAGAGCGGTCAAGTTTGGGAACAGTTTGTCTGGCTCCTTAAATTTGCAAATAAAGCAGGTTAAATAAATCAAATAGAGGAGATTTAAAACAGCGGCTTTGTTTCCTCCGGATTAAAAACAAAGTATAAACAAATCCCGGATTAAAATGAACTTTAGGGGTACACTCAGGTGCACAAAGCTATTTCTGCAGCACTACATAGGATTTATTTAGTGCAGGATGATGGTATTGGACTGCATCAGCAAACTGAGGGGAAAAGTGTATTAAACTTTATCAAAATAAATTGCACGCATTTCCCTGTGCGATAAGAGTTGCTGGATGAAGGGTGACATGCTAGCAGATGCATCCTGTTCCTACATTCTCTTGAAGAAAACCATCAGAAAGAGCTCAACAGAAACCACAGAGGCTAAAGGGGGAGTGGAGGGAAATGACTGAGCTCCTACTCGGCGAATCAGCTGTCCAGCTCTGCAGATACGCCGCTGGAAAAAAAATAGAGGAGAACCACATCATGGTGTCAAGAGAAACATCTAATTTGATGTTTGAATAATGATACCTGATCGTTCCAAATGCATCCGTTTCTCTTCCTTTCCCGGCAAACTATAGCCGGGTGCTTGGCTTTAAGGGAATCTCATGCTTTTCATTAAACTGGCACAGCTGCTGGATCAGCGTTGAATAAGGGAGCGGGAGACGAGCCGCTCAAAAACATCACATGACCGCGTCCAGCCTGATCAAACCTGTGCACACTGATGAACCTTCCCTGGATGGTCCTTCATAGAAAAACAGAACACCGACAATTTGCTTCATCTGGCGAGATCAGGAGCATTAACTGTGGTTCTTGCTTCATCTGATTGTAACTCAACTTTCCGAGAAGGAGGAGGAGGAGGAAGACTGGCTGCTGCTACTACAAGAGTTTCACTTTGCACATGAAGCCTCGCGTTTGGGCAGAGTCAGCAGTTGATTCGGATTTCGTTTTCACTTCTAACAAACTCCGGCATCGCTCTGTGATGTGAACTCTGATATTTATCCATGTCGCTGCTGACTGTGCATCTGTGTTCAAGTGTCACCGAGACACGAGAGCTGCAAGAAGTAATCGATTACATTTATCATGATCATTGTTGAAGAAGAAAGGTCCAGCTTCTTTAACAGGTTTATTTTTTGGTTTCTTTCTTCTTTTATTACAGTAAACTGAATATCTTTTGGCAGTGGACATTTGAGGATGTGATCTTCGGGGAAACGCTGATCATTTTTAAAGCTTTTTTATGATATTTTACAGGCCAAACATCGGATAAATTACTCAAGAAAATAGTCAACAGATTGACATTGAAGTATGTCAATCTGTTGACTATAATAAGTAATAAAGTAGTTGCATTCGTTGCAAGTAGGAAATAGTTGTCGATTAATCATGAGCAACAGCTGGCAACTTTTAATATGCTGATGTAGAAGTTTTTGACCGCAAACATGTGACATTCGCTGGAAAAGCAGGGTGATTCATCCTGTCCTGGAAGACTTTGGTCCATCTTGAATTTGTGTTTAGCCAGAAGCCATTAAATGTCACAGAAGTCTTTGTCATGACCATAGACATATATACGTAGACGCCGCATTGACTGTGGAGGGACGTGCCTAAAGCGCCACCATCTTGGTACAGGGTTAGCAGAGGAGGGAGTGCATGGACATCTATGAAGGTCAGAGGTACTCTACAATCTGGAAGTAGAATTATTCACTAAATTTTCGACCGATTTCCAAACAGTTTGATTTGTTAAAAACGTCACACACGTAGCTATGACAGGATGCTTGGATGTCCTTTTGTTATAATAAGCTAATCATATAAGATAATCATATCACAGTCATGCAGGCGTGGTATGATATTTTTTTATAACATACTGGTATCGGATCGGTACTCGTATCGGCTGATACCCACAGCACAAGTATCGGAATCGGTATCGGGAGGGAAAAAGTGGTATCGGAACATCTGTATGTGTACTATATGTCCTGACCTACATGTCCTGACCTCACCTCCTGCTTTATCAGCTTATAGACTTTTAATCAGCAAAATTATAACCGACAATGAATCGATTAATGATTAATCATTAACACCCCTATTCCAAAGTTTACATACACACTTCTAAGCCTGCCTGATGCACAGCTACTTGGTATAATTGGAGCAACTATTTCAGATATATTCTACATTTAACCCAACATTTTTCAGCAGGCAGGTAGATCCTTAAATAGAATGATGCCTCCAACTGATGGTTGGTTACTGGTCCAGCAGTTCTGGACACAAACCTGCAAACTTCACTAAGGCTAATTCATGGTTTCTGCATCCTTGGTAACTAACCGATGTAGTTTTTGCCCCCGATATCGAACACAGAAAAACACACAGGGCTCCCTACTTGTTTCTAAATGGCTGTGATTGTGTGTGTTTTTACAGGATATAAAAGCTCATTATAGATTGGGCTGCAGCACAGAGTTAATTATTATTCCTGAGGTGTGCCAGATACTATAGAACAGCCAGCTGCCGGAGTTTTTTGAGTTCCCGTCCCGAAAACAGTAGGTGGACATTTTTTTGAAGAATGTGGAACCTCCCACTTCGTTAACCCTTTAAGACCTGAGCCTCAAAATTTTCCGCCTGGTCTTTTTTTCTTATTTTGATTACAAAAAGGTCAGAAAATGTCCTGTGAGTGCTTGTGCCTATTTTTTCAGAAGAAACTTTCAATATCTGGCAGTTATTTACGATTTACTGCCTATTATAAGAGTTACGGTAATTTTACGGTAATTTCATCCTGCAGATTCCTGGGGGGCACGGATGTAATTACCGTAATGACAATGTCGTTGCGCTTTACAACCAATATAGTGTCATTACGGTAATTTTACGGTAATTTCATCCAGTGAATTCCTGGGGGGGCACGAATAAAATTACCGTAATGACAATATTGTTGCGCTTTACAGCCAATATGGTGTCATTACGGTAATTTTACGGTAATTTCATCCTGCAGATTCCTGGGGGGCCACGAATGAAATTACCGTAATGACCGTAATGACAATGTTGTTGCGCTTTACAGCCAATATAATGTCATTACGGTAATTTTACGGTAATTTCATCCAGCGGATTCCTGGGGGCACGAATGAAATTACCGTAATGACCGTAATGAAAATGTTGTTGCACTTTACAGCCAATATAGTGTCATTACGGTAATTTTACGGTAATTTCATCCAGCAGATTCCTGGGGGGGCACGAATGAAATTACCGTAATGACACCATATTGGCTGTTAAGCGCAACGCCTCAGCTTTCAGAAACCGTTTGATTTTTTTCCCATAGCACAAACGGTGACATATTTACAGTATTCCAAAGTGTGCTAGCCCAAATGTGTCACCGATGACGCATTAAAGTCACAATTTTGGCACAAATCTTGACTACAAACAGTCACATTAATGACTTTTTTCCACATTTCCGCACCAAAATTGGCTCAAAAACATCACACACACAGTGAAAATCCCACAACACCGTTCTCATCTACAATTTCATGTCTATTACAAACTAAAATGTCCATAAAAATACAACTTTACCTCCATGAAGACAGTGAAGAATGGATCAAATTGATAAAACTTACCAATAATGAATGTCATCCAGGTTTTCACAAACAGTAGCTTAAGTTTAGGTTGTTGCTTCCAGTTGTTTAGGAGTGTTTCCTCTGGGTTTATTGAACAACTGCAGCATCAAACAGAGAGAATAAACTTTATTATTAACTTGTAATTATAAATAGTGCCGGACATGGAGACAGGATGGATCAGGATCTAACAGGAGCTGAAGTTTAGCTTGTTGCTTCCATCTGTTTAGGAGTGTTTCATCTGACTTTATGAAGTACTTACAGCATCAAATAGAGATCAAGTTTCCTTCATTAAATACATTTAATTATAAATAATACCTGACATGGAGACAGGATGGATCAGGATCTAACAGGAGCTGAAGTTTGGTTTGTTGCTTCCAGTTGTTTAGGAGTGTTTCCTCTGAGTTTATTAACTACCTGCAGCATCAGAGACAGTTTACTTTATTAATTACACATAATTATAAATGATCCCTGACATGGAGACAGGATGGATCAGGGTCTAACAGCAGGTCACACTGTAGACTTTATTCACCTCAAACAGGTGAGCTGAGCCACAAAATAAGCAGGTAAATCATTTTACACAGTGGATTTGGATTTAGTTTGTTGTTTATTTGTTCATTATTATGTATTATCAGTCACTATATGTTCTGTCTGACAGATTAATTAGCAGAAATGTTGCATATCTGGTGTCTAAAGGGATCAATTAAGTTGCAAACTGGTTAATTTTCTCTTTTCCAACCCTACAGGACTGGACGTATCACGACATCTGGTCCTTCCTGAGGACTTTATACGTTCCCTACTGTATTCTCTATGATAAAGGGTGAGCCCACGTTCATTATCAAGTCACAGTGTCTGTATAATCAACACAACAGCAGAACGTGTGGCCTAATATTTCCCCGGTTGACCTGCAGGTACACGTCGCTGGGCAGTATGGACAACACCTGTCGGAACGCTGCCCTCCAGATGGTGGATGCCAGGGGAGTAAAGAGATACAGACCGGCCTACCAGCTGGAGAACGAAGAGGAGGAACGCAACTCCCGTGACTGATTCCTCGCCTTGTGGAGGCATTTGTTTTCCAGATGAGATCTCTAGCCACGTACATTAACTCAGAACAAGGACGTTTTTTTTCATGTCTGACTGCAGGAAGGTTTGTTAGTACGTTACTGTGTTTAAGTGTGAGCCTGAAGTCGTGGCTCTGTGTGTTGTTGAATAAAACATCACTCTGCTTAATCTTTTTCTGTTGTCATGTTACTTTAAAAAGGCTCCCACGTATCTGCTAGGCCAGTGGTTCTCAACTGGTGGGTCGGGACCCAAAAGTGGGTCGCGAAGCCATTTTTAGAGGGTCGCAGAAGCACAACCCCCCAAATAAAGTAGTGGTATAAAGTCTTTTATTTTGAAGGACGTGTTTCTTATGACACAGTTTGCTTTCAATAGCAGGATATTTAGTGGTGACACCAGTAGTGGCCCACTATTAACCCTTTAAGTCCTAGTGCGTCATTGGTGACACAAAGAGCCAAAGACTCACAAAGTTTATTGTAAATAGTTTTCTACTTTTCAAAGTTCAACTTGCAAAATCTGTTATTTATGCTCAGTTTTTCCACTAAAACACTAAAATCAGATTCTGTTTTTGTGTATTTCTTCATCTTAAACCATCATTACTGTGATAGCATGCAGTAGATTGTAAATAACTGCCAGATATTGAAAGTTTCTTCTGAAAAAATGGACACCAGCACTCACAGGACATTTTCTGACCCTTTTGTAGTCAAGATAAGAACAAAAGACCAGGTGGACATTTTGAGGTTCAGGTA
>OMNN01063931.1:8759-20079 GCA_900302755.1 Chromis chromis
CATTTAAAAAAAAAAATATATATATATTTTTTATTTTTATTCATTTAAAAAAAAAATATATATATATATTATTTCTTTTTTTTTTTCTTTTTTTTTCTTTAATTTAATTTTATTTCTATTTTTATTTATCTATTTTTTCTATGTATCTACTCCTGTGTTTTCTTTTAATAATCTTTATCTAATTAAAATGTTCAATTTTTGTCATTATAAATCTTGTTGATATTGGGAATATGGTTTACCTGTTCCCTATCCTGTAAATGTTTCTTTAAATATGCTATAAATAAAAAGTTTTTAAAAAACCAAAAAAACCAATGGAGCCAGGAATCTACCATAAATGCTGAGATGTTTTCAGTGACTGAACCCCTAAACAGGTACACTTCCCCAACAGGACACTGTATCAGACACACTGAGGTCGACATGAGGACCAGGGTC
This sequence comes from Chromis chromis, assembly GCA_900302755.1. Taxonomy (NCBI): domain Eukaryota; kingdom Metazoa; phylum Chordata; class Actinopteri; family Pomacentridae; genus Chromis; species Chromis chromis. Next base: position 9,192 of record OMNN01063931.1, read on the forward strand.
AGGAAACGTCACAAACACAGGCAAAGGCAGCATCTGAGTGAAAATCACTCACAACAAATACTGCAGTGAAAGGTTCACAGGTAAGACGCTGGGTGGGTTGGATGACATGAAGGAACACAGGGAATCATAAAGCACATCACCAGTTGTGTATTTACTTCCAAATGTCTTTTCATTCTGCAGGCGGCTCCTCTTCTGTGCCCTCTGGTGGGGCGTTGGGGTCCAGGAAGTCTGGGTGCTGTAGTTCCTTTAGGTACTTAGGAGGTGTGATAATGTGGGTGGAACCTACAGGGTACACAATCCTGAAAGCTCAGCAAGGACTAAATCCTGGGTCAGATGCTGTTATTTATGTAAGATACACATCAGACTGGCAGTAACAAACACAAAATCATTCAGGTTTTCTTGCACATTCACCAAATGCTGCCAAACTGTCCCAGGAGACCAGGGTTTCTAAAGGCTTTCATGAAACCTGAACTCCAGATCATAACGAGGTTTCAGTTATTCTCTTCTCCCTCCAGTCCCTCACACTGCATCCTTTCCTTGTGAGTCCCAACAACATATCAGCTCTTATATAATGTGATTAATGCCTGTCCACAGAGGCCAAGCTCTGCTGAATCAGCTGTACACAAAACGTAAATATAAGATTTCCAAACAGACACATCAGCAAGATCCAGACACTCAGTAGGACTTATCAACCATTTATCCATGTACCAGGTCAAACAAACAAGGGTGTTTAGTATTGCAGTTCAGTAAAACTGGGGACAGATTTTTTTAAATAAAGTTTGAAAAGTTTAAAAAAAAAAACCTCAAGATACCTCACTGATATGGGCTCACTTTCACAAAAGAGTAAGCCCCTTGTCCGTGTCTTTCATTCATACATTTTGTACGGTTGTTAATAAACACAAGCTGAAGATGATCACTGATCTCAACAAGGTTATTACTCTTAGGTTTCTTTTTTTCAGACAAAAGAAAATAGGAGATAGAGTTCTTTTACCTGACATGTTTCGACTGACAGCTTCAGTCTTCCTCAGAGGTGTCAGCTGATCGCTGTGTGTCTTTATGTGGTGTTCCTACATGGGCGTGCTCAACCTGGCAGATCTGTCAGTTCTGTCAGGTTGACCACGCCCCCCGCCGCCCGCCGGTCTTTTCAGGAGAGAGTCCCCCTGGCACTCGACTGACAGCTGGGATAAAGCTGTCAGTCGAAACATGTAAGGTAAAAGAACATCTCCTATTTTCTTTTGTCTGAAAAAAAGAAACCTAAGAGTAAGATTATCATTTTATCTAAGGAGTAGACAAAATGAACTTGCTGGAATCAACAAGGTTATTTTCCCAAACTTGATAAAACTCTCACTATTTTACCTCTCAGTACTACTGAGCCTTTGGGTTAGGGTTAGCCTGTTTTCACTGGCTGAGGAGTACTCCCTTATACAAGTATAACTTCAGTCGAATGCCCCTTTAGGGTCCACTGAGTACTACGTAAGCCGGTCAGCTCTCCTTCTGTCCAGTGAACTCACCGATCAGGGCCTCCCACTTGCCATTGGCCTGGGTGACCTCATACACACAGCGCATCTCGCTGTGCATCATGCCTCCGATGATGAAAACAATGATCCTGGGTCCGGTCTTCATCTCTGTTGGGCCCCTGTTCTTGTGCCAGTTACCATAGCGAGCACTGTATGATGAGGAACATATCGATAAGCATTTATGGCAAAAAGGTGGGTTTTTCCACTCCAGTCATGGCTCTAACCTACTTCATTTTATTTGTGTTATCTGAGCTGTGATTTAAAACCTACACACCTCGATGATGGAGCACTGGCTTTGGCAGATGCTTGTCGCTGGGAAATATATGGGTACTGCTTGGGGTCAAGTTTGTCCTCAATTGCGTCCTGTGGGAACACATACAAGTTACAACTGCATGTACCAGAAACAGACTCATCTATGTTCCATTTATCAAAAGCACCATCCAATGCATGTATGGGGTAACTAAAGAGAAACGTCTAGTAGCTCCGGTAAGCCCTAATATGAGCCTGTAGTCAAACTGCACAAGCTTAATAACAGTTGCAGTTACAGCACATGGGATGTACCTCAATGAGATCCTTGACAAGAGGAGTCCACCTGGAGAGCTGGTAGGTCTGCTCACTGACTCGCTCCTTACGATCAGGCTTTTTGGGTTTCTTGACAGTGCCCTGAAAAGAAATAATAATATTCTGCTTTTACAACTCAACCATACAGTAAAGGGAGTAAAGACTCTGTACTGTCAGTCATGTTAGTTTTACACAGTATCAAGATTCTTCCTACAAAAAGCAGATATTGTGCTACTATGTTGAGGTAAAAGAGCATACCCCAAGCATAATTTCACCTGCTTCAGCTATTTAGAAAGGAATGTGTGTAAGTAAGTTAATAATTACTTTTTTAAAAAGTTGCACAATTACACTGTTTCCAGTGCAGGTGTTGAACTGTCATCTGCCATAAGGGGACATCATACCTAGGGAGGCAATCTTTCGTGGTTGGGGTGGAGCATTTTTAGATCTTCTCTGTCTCATGGATTAAATTTAATACTGTTACTACTATTACTGCAAAACAAATCTCTCTTTACTTAATAAAGTTACTAAACTACATCTGTCTCTAGGAAGAGGCCATAGGTTATGGGGTTTAAAATTCAAAATTGCGAGTTGACTTTATCACATTTAATTTAGATTTGGAATTACTTTTTAAATAGTTTCAGATATGACCACAATCAATACCTAGAGGTTTATTCCTCTCCTCTTAATCTGCTTTCTTTCTGGCCTCATCTCCCTCTCATCAAAATACGATCTGTGGCGTCTAAATAACAATCAGCAAAACAAGTCATTTACAAAACAATGTAAGCTTACTTTTTTCTGGGAAACTTCTACATAGTGCCTCTTATTTCATTTGGAATCATCTTTGGTAATGGCTACAAATTCGATCCATCCAAACAAACATGCTAACTGGGTCTACTGAGGGTTTACAGTGAATCCCTGGGCAGCCTATTGTAATGCTTTCTTTTAATGGTTGTGGGACCCACAGCAACTGGGTGACATGCTCAGTACCTGCTGTGAACACACACTGTAGTATATTTGGACTAGACGGATCAACTGCTGAAATTAGTCCCCATCAAATGCACTATTTTGTCCTGTTTAACTAAGGCCTGCTAAAAACTACAGTGGGTAACTGTTTTGGAAAATGACTACACCTTTATCACAATGTTATATATTTGTGTTCCGGGGCTTTAACTAACTATTGGCCTGTACTGTGGACAGTAGGCAAGGAAAGTGAACCTTCAGCAGTATTAAGGACCTGGGGCCTCTCTGCTTATGTGATGGGACATTGAGGTTCTAGGCTAGCAGCTAACAGCTCACCTCAGACACAATGGGAATGCCCATGTGGGCCATGTTGGAGATGATGTCACTGTCCTCTGGTGGGATGCTGGCATGCTGAAGGAGCTTACACAGATTCTCCTCTGTCACACCTGACACACACATTAACACACAAACAATACATGCAGCACACACATGCCTGTGAGTATGGATGAATATGAATATGCATTAGTTATAATTTTGTATCCAAAAAATACAAAAAAGTAAGAATCAATTAGCGCTAACAAAACAAAATGCCATCAGATGACGTCAGAATACCAGAGTAGTTTTCTTATCACAGTGCAGGAATATCTCTCCTTCCAGATTTTATCAGCTGATATGAAAACAGCAGGAACAGGACGGTGGATATCTCACCATTTTTAAGGAAGATATAAAGCAGGATGATGCGGATCTTGTCAGACACATTGACATTGGCATCCAGTAGAATGGGAACAATAAGCCTCATGGGATCCTTGATCTTCTCACCCTCTGCATCTGTGCTCATGGCCAGATCCTGAACAACAACAGAGAGCAGAGGGGCACAAAGGTCAACCTGAGTTCCACATAAGTTCCATTTTAACAACACGAGATGGAAACATGCTGTGTAGAAATAAAGAAATGGACACACCTGCAAACAGTCAATCGCTGGATTCTGAGAGTTAGACAATGATGTATGCAGTAGCTTCTATTTGTTCGTACTGAAGCTACAATGCACCATTAAAAACATGCTAAATGAACTATTAACTGCTTTATCTTTTTATTGTAATGCACTCAAAGAGCTGCTAAACTGCATTTTGTTGTTGTATAACAATGACAATAAAGATCTATTCTATTGTATTTTATTCTATTAACACTACCTCTTTTTAGTGTACTCAAGGAAGTACAGACAGTTATCACTGGATTACTTTAACACTGCAGTGATGATAAGTGTCTTTAGTTTGGCCCCTACTGGTCCTCACAATACATTTTGATAGAGGCAGTGTTATTATTAATTTCATAAATTTTAAATTATTAACAAAGGAAAAAATAATTACCAATTTGCATTGATAATGAAAATGAGTGGTTGGTTGCAGCTTTACACTTCTTCTATAATGGATTATTAAAACCTGTCCTGAGGTCTTAATAAAGCAAACATTGACTCAATAAACTAAAATAAAGGTCTTTATACTAAGTCTTGTCACAAGGCCACAAAATGGAGGATGGAGACCCTGTCATAGTTAATATTCTGGTGCAGTGGCAAAGATTTAACTAATCAGATTATGTAGACCTAATCATTATGAAGCATACCTGGGACTTTTACAGCCTCTGGGCAGTTGCCTACATTGTCAGATGGTAATCCAGCCTTGAAGGGCAGGGGTATGCTATATTTATCTATGAAGCCAGATGATGGCATGTCTTTAGGACTTAGAGAACTGTCATTTTCTTCTGGAGTTATTGTATTTGGCCCTAAATACCTCAGAAACACACTGTCTAACCAGATAGTTACTCTAGATGACATTGAGTTGGCCTCCAGTTCTCCTCCAGTTTTCAATCAGGATATGTCCTTTAACTTCCACATAAAGCAACATCTTTATTTATCAGCCACATAATATTGTAAAATCAAGAACATCCTGTCTCAGAGTGATGCTGAGAAACTAGTCCATGCATTTGTAACTTCTAGGCTGGACTATTGTAATTCCTTATTATCAGGATGTCCCAATAATTCTCTTAAAAACCTCCAGCTGATACAAAATGCTGCAGCCAGAGTTCTGACAGGAACCAGTACCAGAGATCATATTTCTCCTGTATTAGCTTCTCTTCATTGGCTCCCTGTAAAATCCAGGATAGAATTTAAAATCCTGCTTCTAACATATAAAACTGTTAATGACCAAGCTCCATCGTATATATCTTAAAAACCTTATTGTACCTTATCATCCCAACAGAGCTCTTCGCTCTCAGACTGCAGGTTTACTTGTGGTTCCCAGAGTTTCCAGAAGTAGAATGGGAGGCAGTTCAGTTATCAGGCTCCTCTGTTGTGGAATCAGCTCCCAGTTTGGGTTCTGGAGGCAGACACCCTCTCTACTTTTAAGATTAGGCTTAGAACTTTCCTCTTTGACAAAGCTTATAGTTATGGATGGCTGAGAGTGACATATTTCTTAGTTATGCTGCTACAGGTCTGAAATAATGGGGGACTTTTCATTATGCACTGATTACCTCGCCCCTTACTCTCCTCTCTCTCTTCCATACAGTGATACATCACCATTGCACATCACCAAATTTGTGTATTCCCTGTAGTTTGTGTTGTGTTTTCTCTGCAGGTGTCTCTGGATCAGGAGCTACACGTCTCTGATCTGCAGTCACTGGCCTCACTGATCTCCAAGGTGTTTATCATTCTCTTATGTATTGTTTGTCTGTTCTCCATCTGCTATCCCACTATCCTCCCCTTGAGTGCCTTGAGATGATAAATTGTGAATTGGTTGTGGTCGATGAAAGGTTCAGACACCCAGGAGGCTGGGGTTTGCGTTATATGAAGAGATCACAACAACATGACTGGTCAGTTTCAGTGATGGTCCTGGAGTAACATTAATTATGGTGCTCTACAAACAACAGCAATGTGCTGTTTAATGCATGGGCAGCAGACTGACATTGCCCTGTTGGAACGAAAGCAAATCTGCACGTTTCCAGCACCAGACAGACATAAATCCTGCCAGAGCTTCTGTACGATGGAACACCAAATTAAGCTCAATTCCACTGCTTTAACTATAGCTGAATGTTACAAAAGGCTCTAAAGACACGTCTAACAAAGCAATAGAAACATTTACCTGTTCAACACGACAGAGTTTGTCCACAGTGCCCTGGTAACGGTTCATACAGTCCTCAGCTAGATGGAGATGGGTTGAATACTGAGTATGGAGAGGAGAGATGCTGTTACTGAGGCTGATACAGAAAACAGTCAGCTGAAAACTACATTAAACACACCACACATTTCTATCTGCTGAATGAAGTCAAACACTTTTCAACATGTTTACTGCTGTGTTATTTATCACACATTGTAATGACAGTATTATGAAGTCTATGATGACTATAATGTGAATCTGTTGGCTTCATATGGAAACTACAGTTTGGGACCAACTTGTGAGGCAATGACCAGGGTGTGAGGGAATCACTGCTAAATCTGTTTAATGTGATGCATCAGTAACTGCAGTTAGGATGAAATTTGTACTAAACATCATATACACAGTACATAGCATGGCTTTGTCTAACAGTAACACTTGAGCTCCTACCTTGCTGAGTTCTTTCTGATATTGAGGCATTTTCTTCAGCATCTGAGACAGTTCCTTCATGGTGGTCTGAAGGAGACAGTGAAAGTTACAGTTAGTACTTTGATGCAGGATAATAATATATTCATGTGGTGTGAATAATAAACTGCATATATGTTTTGTAATGTTATTTATTCTTCTAATTAAATGATATTAAAAAGCAAGCAGTATACCTTTCTACCACAGATTTAAAATAAATATAAATATTTAATAAGACCAGACCATTGTTCAATGTATAAAATTGTCTGAATCAGTTACAAATGCTTCTGCATTAGTTAAAAAAGTCCAGCCTCAATCTGCAATTAATCAATTCTGCAATCTTCAGTGTTCATAGTATTTTAATGTGTTTAAGCAAATGAGGTTTGCACATAACACTGGTGTAAACTGCATGGATTTAGGGGAAACTCAAAGAAATCCTCAGATTTGATCTGTGTTTTGAGATCAGACATCTGATAACGAAGGCACATGGTTTTCACAGTAAAAACTGTATGAAGTGTTATTCAATGGTTCTGCTTTGACAGTTTGTAATACTCCAGCATGAGCATGCATTATATAGCCTACATGTTTAGAATAGTAATTGTAAAGAAAATGAAACAATGTAGAATAATATTTTTTAAACTTCAATTGGAAACTTTAATGAAAAATGATCATTTTAATAATGATTAAGAGTTGTTTTAATGGACCTGTGGTTTTTCATAGAACAATGTGTCAGACTCCACTGCACCTGGTCATTTAACTGTAAATACAACAACTAATATGAACCAGCAATGAAAGTCCAAGTCAGAGCAGTTGGTGCTGTTAATCTTTAATGCTTATAAAACTATGAAAGGATGCTTAACTGAATATGCATTTACACGCACTGTCAGTCTGAATCAGGACTTCACTGCTCATGTGTGCAGGAGGTGGTGGGGGAGTGGATGAATGATCATTTTTTTGTCAGATCACATGATCACATCTTTGCAGCTTAGTTGCAGACGCTGCACAGACTGGAACAGGCCCAAGGGCACAGTTGTTTCTTCCACCTTTGTGTTTGTGTGTGAAGGACAGTTGTGAGCAGAAACACAGTAACAGATTCTGAAAGGAGGAGAGCAACATCGTGTGTCCTCTACCTTTTCACCCGTGTTCATCTTTTTGCTGGCAGAGAATTCTTTTAGAGAACGAGTCACAGCCCTGTGCAGTGAGACAGAGACAGAAGAGGAAAGTCAGGGAACATGATTTGAGACGTTCTGTGTATCCTGAGTCCTCAGAGTGCTTTATGTAAGCATTAAGTCAACTCACGTTGACACCTCAGCAATGTGTTTGTGTCTCAGAGTGAGCCACAGGTCATCATCCTCATCCAGCAATACCTCCTTAGTTCTGGTCTCACCCATACCACTGGTCTCAAAACTGACAGAGAGGGTGAGAGAAGTTTACAATCTGTCTGTGTGCATCTGAAAGAAATTCTCTATTTGTTCAAATCAATCTTAAGATATGCAAAAAGGAAATGAAACGGAACTTCAACAGAATGACACATTTACCAATTTTATGTTCATGTATTGACTTTTTTCTTCCTTACAGTGAAATAGAGTGTGTTTCACCAAACTGTCTGTTACATAATGAAAAACAACAAAGTAAAATCATAAAGACTCCTGGCAGCTGCATGACCTCCTCTGTCTTTACCTGTAGACGTCGTTCTCGATGCCAAGCAGGTCGTATGCCATGGCCTGCAGTGTGAGCTCGTGCAGGAGAGGTGACACAGGATCAAAGCCTCGATCCAGAATGAGCAGCTGAGTACGAGACTTGTCTGGGCCCTGGAGGTGTTAGAGCAGACACAAAACACTGTGCACATGGTGGAATACTGACAGATACTTTAAACTCCTCACTTGCAGTTTATTGTTCTGTATTGCTACAAAACACAGGATCCAGTCAACTGAAGTCTGATCACTTTGATAAAAACATTATCACTATTACTGATCCTGGAAACAAAGTATTGTTACAGCTGTTAATTGAAAACATGAAATCCTCAACATTTAAATTACCAACTGTTTATTAGACAGGTACCGATATGAGATTTCTGCTCAATGTGTCCAATAACACAATCATCACCTTTGTCTCACCTACCTCATCACCGACCAAGCTACACACCAGGCTCAGTGTCACCAGCCTTCACATGCCATGCACTATAGAACTCCCTCACCAACCATTCACCAGGAAGTGTCTTTTCAATCCTAAACCGTGCACCGTTTCTGTCTTCTTTCTAGTTCATTTGTTAACCATAAAAGAGCTGGAATCTGACCTGGAAGCACCCTTCAGCATAGCAGGTCTGGACAAAGCAATCTCCACAGAAGGTGCACTGCAACACAGCAAAAGCAGCTTCTTCACTTTCTCCTGACTCTTCTATGCACTCCTGGTTCTCTGAGTTTGTTTTCACTGCTCCAGCCCACACAGCTCAGCCACCTCCTCCGGCTACAACTCCCCCAACAATCCTACTCAGAGATTCTTAGATGCCTGACCTTGAGCCCATCTCTGGAGACCTGCACGAATGCAGAGGTTTCCTTCTCCAATGTTCCTTAGTGTTTAGTCAGCAGCCCTTTGCTTTTCCCTCAGGCCAGTCAATATATTGGGGCGTTATTAGGGGCTGGGCTCGAGCTCAGGCAGAAGCAGAGTGCCAGCAGGGTTTTTAAACACTCTCTGTTTGGCCCAGACTGTTTGGAGGCTTACATGAGGAAGGTTTTTGATTTTCTAGTGGTTCAGTTGCTCAGCCAGGGCAGTAGAAGCGTGGCCAATTTTTCTATTGAGTTCAGGACTTTAGCAGCAGACTCGAGGTGGAATAAGGTGGCTTTGTGTGGGGCATTTGTTAACAGGTTGAGTAATCAGTTGAAGGATAAGTGTCTGGAGATGATCCAGCTAATTTTGATTCTCTCTTTTACCATAACAGAAAATCTTACCATTCAGATAGACAACCATCTGCACTGTGACTCCACGTGTATAACACACCTTGTTCACCATCACCCTACCAGCCCCCAGCTGCCTCCAGAGCACAAGACCTCACCTCTTGTCTCTCGTGGCGAGGAGCTCATCCAGCTAGGTCAAGCCCGTCTCTCCTCAGCAGAATGGCTGCTCAGAATGCAAGCAGGTGAGCACTAATCGACAACCCTCTGTCTGCATCTCAGTGTGTCTAAAGCAATCATCACCACTTCCATCTCCAAAAACAGTCAGTCACCTATCAAGCCACATTCCACGAGTCACCAGCCTTCAGATGCCCAGCACTACGGGACTCCATTAAGAGCTCCACAGCAGGAAAGCTAAATGAACAACCTTGGGATAAGAAACATGTATCCTTAAGAAAATAGTGAAAGACAATAAGTCTCTGTGTTCCTATCAACAGGACAGAGAGAGAACTGAAACAATTCTCCAAAGTTGATATTTTTACTTCTGCCAAATCAAAATGGCAATTTAGAGAGAAAATAATAGCCTCATAACAATGAGTCAGTGATACTGATGCTAGGGAACCTGTTTAGAACATTCTCTGCTGCAACTCGACTGAATTAAAACCAAATTAAACGCTAAAGCACTGCAGCCATATAGTACCAGGACGGTTCACTGAATGCACCACTGTCAGCAACCTTTAGAAATTGCAGCAGGTTGCATTTAATAACAGATAGAACACAGTCCGTTAGTGTAACAGCTAACAGCTTTCATCCTTTCCACTGTTCATTTCATCTCTGCAGTTGAGATTAAACCAATACAGGAGCATAAAATCCTTTAGCTCATGTAAAGGCACAGAAAGCCACAAAACTTGAGTTTATTTTAATGTTTTACTGAATCTTACTGAGTTCAGTACTCATGTTTGAAGAATCTCCATGAATGGGTTAGTGGTTTTTAATAGAAATACATTTATGCAAACAATAAATCAGAAAGTTAATATGTAATCAAGTTTGTGCCCCTAAAGCAATATTTAGTTTACTTTTCTGCTATTTTAGTACTTCCCAAACCTCCAATATAAAAAAAGACCCTGCGTTGTGAACCTTTTGTAATTTTGTCATCCAGTGCAACGATTAAGTCTCTGGGCTACTGATCAGAAGGTCAGAGGATCAAACCCCACTGCGGCCACTGCTGGGCCCTTGAGCAAGGCCCTTAACCCTTCCTGATCCAGGGGCTCCATGGCTGACCCTGCGCTCTGACCCCAACTGGGATATGTGAAAACAACATTTCACAATACAGTAAAAATGTATTTGT